>JBBPUA010000036.1:0-46814 GCA_038094355.1 Afroboletus lepidellus | reverse complement strand
TAGCCATGCCCCCGCACTCTGGCCAAGTGGCATCTCAAGCGCTCGAGGACGCCGGTTATCTTGCCAACCTTTTGCGAGGGGAGATTGAACGTGCTGCTTCCGGTATGGACTGGACATCCACGCTGGCCAGGTTTCAAAAGGACCGGCAGCCTCGGGTGGATGGGATAGTGGACGAGGCGAACCGGCGGGGCAGCACGAGGAAAGATCAGAGTACGGTTGGATACATGTTGAAGAAATGGATGATGTGGGCCGTGTTTCTGTTCATGCGGGAGAGCTGGGGAGACAGCTGGTTCGGATACAAGGTCCCCGGGATCGACGAGTGGTAGTGTGTGTGGCGGTGCTATTTAGTTCGGGAATATGCGGGTCGTTTTCTGTCCTCTCAGAAATTGTTTTGCTGGTATACCATCAATGGCCTCCCTCCAAGCGGTCAGGAAATCAGTCAACATCTCCCCCACTGTTCGCGTCCTTCCCAGCGGCGTACCCAGTGCACCCCGCCTCAACCTCGCCGCACGCGCCCATGGGCACGAACATGGACATGATGTTGCACCTCGTTCGGACGCGCCAAAACGCTTCACCGGAGGCGTAAAGACGACCCCCCTGGGCCTTGTGTCCAGGACTTACGTTTGTAAGCGCATCTAGAAAGCGAATCTGCCTACACTAATCCCGACTCCCCAAAAAAGCCCCGTCCGCGACGTCGTTTTACCAGCCCCGTCTCCTGCACACCTCCGCCGTTGCAAAAGACGCTCCAGAGGTCCCAGATTTCTCTGCGTACCGGCCCAAGTCCGACGACGCCAACCGCGCCATGTCGTACTTTATGGTCGGTTCACTCGGCGTCCTCTCCGCCTCCGTCGCCAAGTCCGCCATTACGGGTTTCCTCGAGACGATGGCCGCCTCGGCCGACGTGCTCGCGCTCGCAAAGACGGAAGTCGAGCTTGCCAGCATTCCTGAAGGCAAAAACGTGATCATCAAATGGCGCGGCAAGCCCGTCTTCATTCGTCACCGCACGCCCGACGAGATTCAGGAAGCCAGGAGTGTCAACTGGAAGTCGTTCAGGGACCCGGAGAGCGACGAGAACCGGACGAAGAAACCCGAATGGCTAGTCATGCTCGGCGTCTGCACTCATCTGGGTTGTGTCCCGATCGGCGAGGCAGGTGATTTCGGGGGCTGGTTCTGTCCTTGCCACGGCTCGCATTATGATATCTGTAAGTTACATATCCTCTAGTAGTACTTTTTACTAACGCGCTCCTGTAGCTGGTCGTGCACGCAAAGGTCCGGCTCCGGTAAGGAAACCTATGTCTAGGCCAATCCCAATGGTTGACATTTTCCGTTGCAGCTAAACTTGGAGATTCCACCCTATGAGTTCAACGATGCCGATGGCAAGGTCGTCATTGGATAGAGACCCGACCCTCTTGATATCACTACGGCTCATGTAATTCACGGATACAACCAATTAGAAGCTTGACATGGAGCTGATTTCTACTATGCGCGACGGAAAACACTAGCTAGCCAGGATCGATAAATGACTACTAACAATACTAATAGATCTAGGTGACACCTCAAATAGAAAACTATGAAGTAAGAAGATTGGGACGCTGGGCAACCGAGCCACGTCTACCTAGGAAACGCGAGATAGTGCTACCCTTGGGTGATTCCTCCCCAACCAGTGCATTGCGAGATGATCTCCGAGTGAGTTTGTTCCAGATACTCGGAGATGTCGAAAGGGAGGCTGGATTGGGCGGCGTCGCTGCCAAAAAAGATGAAGAATGTGGGTGCGCTAAGCTTTCATCGCGACGAGCCACTGGAATCGGATCTGTGCGATGAAGCGAAAACGGACCTTCCAACTCTGAGGCCGTGCTGGGTCTTTTGATGGTTTTTCGTGAGGGTTCCGAACCGTTGTGTCCTGGTCCTTCTTCCCGCTTGTGCTCGGACGTAATGGTCAAGGCTTTGACCTTCTGCATCATCTTCGAGCCGTAGCCGCCGAGAGAGGGCGGTTGGGAGCCAAAGTCCCACGAATCAGTGGTATGCGGAGTTTTTGGACTTTCCGGGCTGTGACGCCGTTCTTGGCGCATAGTCAGCGGAGGAAGCCCACGCAATATTGTCCCGACGAGGTACGATTTCTTTTTTGCGCTCTTGAAGAATGGAGTCTGCAAAAGTTCGGCTGTTGTTGGCCTACGCGAAAGGCAATGAATGGCCTGCAACCAGTAACGAGTAGAATTACTTGCCGTTTTGAGGGATCTTTAGCGAGACAGGCATCGACGATTTCCTTGAACGCACGGGAATAACGGTGAACGCCTCCTTCCCGATCGAGTGTTGGGGGTTTCCCCTGAACGCTAAAGAGAAATGCGTCAATGGACTCCTCGCGGTGATTTAAGACGCACGTTTGAAGAAGGACGGTAGGGGCACTTTCGCGCGACCATGGGGGACGGCCTTGCGTAAGTTCGATCGCAGTAATTCCAAAAGACCAAATGTCAGCCTTGGCGTCGTAACGCTTTCCCTGGATGAGCTCTGGAGCCATCCAACATGGCTGTAGATGATTGAGTGGAGTAACAACGGATGACAGCTGAGCGGTACGCACGGTGCCAACAAAAGACTTGCGCTTGCCGAGCTGTGGACGTGAA
The DNA here is from genome assembly GCA_038094355.1 of Afroboletus lepidellus. Lineage (NCBI taxonomy): Eukaryota > Fungi > Basidiomycota > Agaricomycetes > Boletales > Boletaceae > Afroboletus > Afroboletus lepidellus. The sequence continues at coordinate 44,196 of JBBPUA010000036.1, read as the reverse complement.
AGGGCATCTGGGCGCTTGGATGGGATGTCGGGTTTCAAGTCTTGGGAGGCAGAATCGATGGGATGGATGGCAAATTGTTCACCATCGTCTACGAGGGGGGCGGCAACGCCAAGGTCACCAACTAGGACGGTGCCGTCGTCGTCAACAAGGAGGTTGGCTGCCTTCACGTCGCGATGGATGAAACCATTCACATGGAGATAACTGTGTGCAAGTGTGTTAGAGGGGTTAGGGGGGTTAAGAAGGGAGGGCGAACTTGAGGCCTTCTAGGGCCTGTTTGAGGATGCTCTTGACGACCTCCTCTTCCATGCCGCCGGGCCAAGCGTAGTTCATAATGTCTGCGGCACTGCCCTTGTTCATGAGGCGGAGGGCAATGTGGAGCTTGTGACCGTCCATCCAGCTTCCACGCACGCGGAGGACGTTTGGGTGCTTGGAAAGGGACATGAGCTGTGTTTCGCGCTGCAGGAGAGCGAGCGAGTGAGGGGGAAGGGAGTCGAGGTCGAGGACCTTGAGCGCACACGGACAGGGACGAGGGGGCTCTGTGGGAGGAGGGTTGTACGTGGCCGCGTAGACGACCGAGGACGCGCCGAACCCAATGGGCGCGCCGATAGCGTAGTCGTCGGGACGATCGCTGGAAAACGAGGATGAGGGGCGCGAACGGCGGAGGGGGACGCATACCTGAAGAGGCGCCATTCATCTCTGACGGCGCCGATGAAGGTGTCGACGAAGACGGACATGGCGGCGAGAGGTGGGATGCGACGAGGACGAGATAACGATACGCCGCGTTTGATTGCCGGCATCCGACTCGACTCCTGCCCGTTCCGAGACCGGAGCCATGTTCGGGTGCCGCCTCTTCTTCTGCTCCACCCACCACCATGGCCCCCAAGGATCCATGCGCAAAGTATCAGTACGTCGTCACTTCGTCCGGCCCAAAGATCGTCCCCGTCCCAGACAATGTTTCGAAGGAGGAGGAGCCCCCAGCAGACTACAACGCGGGTGGCTATCTACCCGTGAAGATCAATGACGTCTTCCAGGACGGCCGCTACCTCGTCGTCAGAAAACTCGGGTGCGTTCCCTCGCCCCCGCTCGCCCCTTTCTCACCCTCGCCGCAGCTGGGGCCACTTCTCCACCGTCTGGCTCGTCCACGACACCCAGTGCGTCCCTCGTCCCACTCCTTTGTCCTCTTTTTCATCCCCCCCAGCCAATCTCGCTATTCTGCCCTCAAGGTCGTCAAGTCCGCTTCCCGCTATGCCGACACCGCTCGCGACGAGATAACGCTTCTCACAAAGGTGTCTGCAGCGAATCCTCTCCATCCAGGTTGTGCCCACATCGTGTCTTTCCTCGACTCTTTCACACACCCAGGGCCAGAAAGCCATATATGCATCGTTTTCGAACCCCTTGGGGAGAACCTCCTCGCGCTCATCGAGCGCAACAAGAAAAAAGGTGTCCCGCAGCCCCTCGTCAAGCTGATCACCAAGCAGGCCCTACTTGGTCTTCAGTACCTCCACGACGAGTGCGACCTGGTACACACAGATATCAAGCCAGAGAACATCCGTATGTTCCACCCTTCCATCCATACCGTTTCCTGACATTCCTCCCCAGTCATCTCTATCCCGGACGTTGAGGCGCACATCCTCGCCGAGCTCTCTGTATCCCCTTCTCCCCGTTCACGCCAGGTCGGTGTGCCTTATCCTACAAGGTCCCGCTTGGGCATGACTATCCCCAATCGTCGGGCTCCTGCTCGCGAGCGGCACGTCGAGATTTTTGACTCTCAACCGTTGTCAAGCCCTTCGTCTAGACGCGGTAGTTTTGTTGCTAGCGCAAGTAGTGCAAGTCTCCATCACCACTTATTGTCGACTCGTCCTCCCCATGCAACCTCGACCGGCAAACCCTCAAAGTTGACCGTTTCCCCAGATTCCCGAATTGACTCCGTTGATCAGCCCTCGTTACAGCATGGTAGCTCATCCACGGCATCATCTTTTTCAATGCATGCTGGTACTAATAGTATCCTCAGCACTCCGCCAACTTCCGTCGAGAGTGCAGACATCCCCGCATTGTCCAAGATGGCTTCTATATCAGTCTCCGACCTTCCTCCGCACCCAAAAGAGAAATCCGACTCGCGCAATTCTACTCAGCCGCCGACCTCCCCTCTCATCCGATCACACCCTCCAAATGATATCCCCCACCCTCCCATTGGACCATCATTACTCTCCCGAACCGCCCCTCAGAGGAAATCTTCTTCTACTCCGAGTCTCTCTACCACCGCCACATCCACTGCTTGTCCTACTCCCCAGCCTCCTCCAAGTCCTCTTGGATACACCCCTCTCACGATCAAGATTGCCGATTTAGGCAATGCAACACCTACGAAACAGCATTACACTGAAGATATCCAGACCCGCCAATATCGCTGCCCTGAAGCTATCCTCGGGCGACGCGACTGGGGGACTCGCGCCGACATATGGAGTCTGGCATGCGTTGTTTTTGAGCTATTGACTGCCGAGTACCTTTTTGATCCGCACGGGCAGGGCGAGTTGTTCACCAAGGACGACGATCATATGGCCCAAATCATCGAGTTAATGGGTGATTTCCCTCTCGATGCGAAGATGGGGGGCAGGTATAGCAGAGAATTGTTTGACCACACAGGTCGGTTTTTTCGACCACACTGTCAGTTACTTTCTGATACTGTATTGCAGGTGCGCTGCGGTACATCAAATCTTTGAAGCCGTGGCCGCTGCATCGCGTAATGGTGGAAAAGTATTTATTGCCGAATACCGCGGCCACAGACCTCTGTGCCTTCTTGGAACTCATGCTTGCGGTCGATCAGCGAGAGCGCAAGGAAGCGCGAGATATGATCGACCATGAATGGTTGCACGTCAAGGACGAAGAATGGATCGGCGTGGAGGGATGGTGAGTCAATGTACCATCATCCAACGATCGAACTCTCCGGATAGATGCCTAGACATGAAATATAGAACGTCTCATTTGCTATGCTCTTTTCTTTCCACATGTTACTTGTGGGTTCTCGCATATGTATATCTGGAGACAATTCACGCCCTTGGACTATATACATACGCGCCATTGCCATGTCACTGTAGCACTAGCAATCCAGGTGCAGCTTTGATCACTTGAGAAACCGAGTGTGCGTGCTGAAGTCCATAGAAAGTACGATAAACCACAGCACCTCTGAAGGCACTGCTCGATCAATGATACGTCATTAAACTTCGATGGCCAATAATAAATCAGTCTATTGATCTTCTGTCCCATTGATTGACATGATGGTAAGGTCATTCACAAGGGCCACGATACCCTCGTCAACAGTGTTTCTCAAAAGCGGAGGTCGCTCAATGATAGGGCCTGCAACCGTTGAGCGCGGGGAATCTGGCAACGGACCAACAACACTCAGCATTGCAATGTGTTGAAATTGTTTGTATGTACCTCGAGGCCTGACCACGGCCATACGGCTGACCTTGGGGGTCATTTTCTTTCTTTCGGTAAATAGAGGTATCAGCTTGCCCACTTTACAGGCTCCACAGACTGGTCGGACGAGTTACATAAGTATTGTTAACTGGGAAAAGCCATAAGCTTACCGCATTCATCTGGTCGAATAGATTTAGAGTATCTACCGTAGCTGGAAGCAACTGGTCAGACGTTGTCAACAGGAAATGATTGCATGTACGTTTTCAAACACCTTTCGCATCCTGGTGGCGGGTGAGATCTCGGGAGTAGGACAGCAGTAATAGGCTTACTCCATTCATATGGGTACGATATCTCATAGTCGTGTCGGGTCTGAAATAATAAAACCAAGTGCTCCTGAGCCAAGCACGGACTTCTTACAGAAATATGGATATCCGGATGCTTGCGCATCACCTTGCCCGCCCTGCCTTCGTTCAGTAGGTTGCATTGAAAGTGGCATAATACTAACCACGACTTGAAAAGTTGACCATGTCCTTCTCGGGGCTGGTTATCGATCACCCAACATGCTAAATGACACATCTCGTGAGACAGGGTATTTCGAATACGTTCTAGATGATCATTTCAACTCGTTTAATGCGTAAATTGCAACCGCCTTACCATCACAGTCCAAGATCTTGGATGCTAGCTCAATCTTCGTGGTGTGCGTGCCCTCACGCGAGCTAACAATCCAGAATGAACGACTTCATTCATATTGGAGGTTTGGTTCACCTACCAATGCCAGCGCGCCCGTCCCGCGGTTGTCAGCAGGCGTTTACTCCATTCCAAAGTCGTATTCTTTGGTAGGCAACCGCCAAAAACATCTTGGTTGAGCTTGACGAACAGATCGACAGCATATTTTTGACGTCGCGCTTCCTCTTCCGCCACAAGGACTGAATTCCTAATTTGTTTGCTAGGTGACTTTTCCGTAGCCAGAGAGAACTTTGGAACAGCATTCTTTTTCGGAGAGTCGAGCAACGGATTATCCTTTACCACTACGCAACCAACCAAATGAGGGCTCAGCCAAATCCGCCTCGGGTATGCCGGAAGAAATCCTGACGGTACCTTTGGCAGGAGAGATGTTTCGAATTGGCCTCCGGGAACCTGGGGGGTCGTTTCTGGACAAGATGGGTAAAAGAAACCGCCATGTCAACAAATGCGCACAATACGAGAATGCAGTCTTCGTCGGACCCTCCGCCGTCACTCGTATCAACATATAATGGCGCAAATTTTTCAGAAGACGGTTGTCTCGACCCCCCAATCTGCTTTCTTCGCGGCTTCTTGACCAAAGGGGACAGCATGTCCGGAAGGTCTGAAGAATCACTTGGGTCGCTGTCAGTCAACTCAATAATTTCATTCTGCCACGGCGGACTTGACGCGTGGGGATGTTTACTCTTCCCTTTCCATGCGGATCCGGACTTGCTGTAAACCAGTTCATGGAATGTGGGGGAAATTGCGCTGTGATAGAACCTCACCTGGGGGATGGCTGGCAAAACCTATAAATAATTAGGGCATAATCATTGGAGATCACAACACAAACGCCACGACTTACACGTCAGAGTCAGAGTCAGACGAAATTTCTATAACTTGGAGGGGAAGACTGAGACTGTTCTTGGTGGATGACGATCTATTTAAACATTCACAAACAGGGTTCAAACGTCATAATCTGAGTGAGTGGTCGACCAGATGGCAACTCACGTCGACTTCGCTCCGTTGTTCGGGGCCATGACTGTAAAAGTTGGACCACTGCGTTATAGATGCGCGTTGATCACGTGCCTGGCGAACATCCTCACGTGATGCTTGCTAATAATCTGTAGTCCATAACAATTGATAACATCGCCCGCCTAGCTCAATCGGATAGAGCGTCAGACTTTTACGATTGTACGAGTCGTACAAGGCGGTGATCTGAAGGCTGCGAGTTCGACCCTCGCGGTGGGCTATGATTTTTTTGGCTACCTTCTCTGAGTCATCGAAGCGATTAGTCCCCTGGTGTCGAAAATCGATGTGGCCAGCCATCGAAACCCGCAGTGGAAGTTGCCAGGCAGACGCTGATTAAAACCAGCACCAACAAAACCGGTAAAACTGATAGCCCACCGCGAGGGTCGAACTCGCAGCCTTCAGATCGCCTAGTCTAAGAGTCTGACGCTCTATCCGATTGAGCTAGGCGGGCGACAATACAACGTATCTAGCTGCCTATCAGATCAGAGGCTGCCTCATTTGGTGCTCACGAAATCACATCAATACAATAAGAACTAAGCTGATACAAAACTCATACCCCAACTCTGCATGCCAATAAGTGAGAAATTACCATAAAACCACATCAAACTCACCTATGAACAACCTTCTTTTGTCCACTGAACCTAATGACTTCTCTCTTCTCCAAAATGTACAAGGTGCGTTCAAGGGCATGGCTGGAATAACCTTGTTGGGTGACAAACTCCCTGATGAGACTCTGGTAGCTCGTGCTCCACCCTACCGGCAACCGTCTTCGAAGTTCCTTCTCTATGCGCCCCATTTCTTCGTTGAGCTCACCCCGCGACATCCCATCGACAGAACCTGCGGACACTGCATCCATGGTCGAGAATTTGAACAGACGTATAGCCTCTTCAACGTGATGATTTTGCACAATAGGAGATAGGGTTATCTTGGCAAGTGACTCGGATATCCTGATAATCGCTTCTAGTTGACTAGAGATGTGACCGTTATCGACGAAGGCAAGAAGAGTCTATCGTCACTGAACACACCGAATGGTAATTGGTATGGAACTTCGCTCGTCATTGTCTCGCTCAACCTGCTGCACTTGCTTTCGTAGGCTGACAAAGTGACTACTTAGCATTTCCTGGGCGTCTTGGGACAGACGCGGGGCACATTTACTAGAAAGTGCATTGAGGACAGTTACTTTGTACGAAAAGACGAAGCATGCCTCTTGCAGTATGCAATATATTGCTTCATCTTGTCGATATCGATTTCACCAATAACCTCACCGTTGTCGGCATTTTGGTTCGGTCTGTTCATATGGATATTCATAACATGCTTTGCAATCATCTGCCAGGGATTGTAAGAGAAAAATAGCTAAAGGGGAGACCAAATAACGAACCCGATCGCGCTGTTCATTATGTTCGTCTTTGACTATGAATATCATATCGAACCGAGATAGGATGGTTGTCTGAAAATCGATGTTCTGCAGCGAGAAGAAAGCCTTCAAGCACACAGGACGAAGGTGAATAATGGGCTCACCTCGCCCGGACTTCGTCCTTCATCATACCTACCCCATACCGGGTTTGCTGCCGCAAGGACACTCGTCCGAGAGTTCAGAACGGTGGTGATACCAGCCTTTGCTATCGATATAGTCTGTTGTTCCATGGCCTCATGGATAGCAACGCGGTCCTCGTCACGCATCTTATCAAACTCGTCGATGCATACCACGCCGGTGTCAGCAAGTACCATTGCACCTCCCTCGAGATAAAACTCGCGCTGCTCGAGTTAAATTAGCGACATCCAAAGTGTTTCCCGCACTTACAGAAACTGCATCGCGTTGTACTGAAGCAGTCAGACCTGCTGCACTTGAGCCCTTGCCAGAAGTGTATACAGCAATTGGAGCAACCTAACAACTTTGTTGACCAACAGCTGAGAAACTAAACGACGGGACTAACCTTCTCTACAAACTTGAGCAGCTGGCTTTTGGCCGTGCCGGGATCCCCGAGCAGCAATACATTGATATCCCCTCGCAAGCGCATCCCATCAGGTAATACCTTCTTCGAACCTCCGAACAAGAGGCAAGTAATTGCCTTTTTGATGTCTAGATGCCATCAGTAACTGATTTTATTTGTAGGTGTAGAACAGACCGAGGCAACCATATATACTGGGAGCGACGCTTTTCGCGAAACGTTCGTAGAAACCTTCACTCCGTGCCATCTCGGCAAAATCTTCCTCTTCTTCTGGAGTGAACTGAACTCCAAAGGGGTTTGACGCTCCGCCACCCGCAGACGGAGACGATAGCTCAATGTGAACCAAGCGGAGGTATGGCTGTCGGAGAGCAGCCGGCCCCGCAGATTTCTATGATGAACCTCAGTGATGTGAGGGACAGGAAAAAGCAGTCGAAGGGCTCACATTTTTTGCCGAGTTAAAAGTCGAATAGATCCCAGTGGCAATGATGCGCGAACCGGGAACAACGTTTCCCGTAAGATATCTGTCGGCAGATAGCAAGATGTGTCGGGGAAGTTCTCCAACTGGGACCATATCCGGTGCTTCTTGAAGCTTGAGTGTTTGTTGGTCGACAAAACTGGACTTTGAATGAACAATGATGTATGGATCAAGTGGACAATCCTTCTTTTGATTTTCCAACTCTGGAGCATCACAGACCCTCGGAAGACCCCTGTCAGAACCACTTCCAAGGCCGCCAAGACCACCAGGGGGATATATGATCTTCGTCGATCTGCACGCGCGGCATTGGAGGTGGAGTTTCGTTGATCTGGAAGATAGGACGGAGGCCGATATAACGATACCTGGAATACGAACTAACTTGGTCATCGTGTCTGCGGTAAGATCACGAAAGCGTTGCATGCTTAGGCCAGACTGAATTGTAATCTGAACTTTGGGTATGGAATGAAGAGCAGCTTCCGCTCGCTCGTCAGATGCGCTGGCTAGTGGGAAAAGGATCGACCTGGCCGCCTTGGTGGCCGCATTTTCAAACTTTTTCAAGACACTATATGAACAAAGGAGAGAACCATGAGGATAACGTATCTCACCAAGGGAAGAATGTCCGATGGGCGATCTTGGATAGCATGTGCGAGTTCGTCGTTGTACAAGCTAAGGTGGCGAAGATCTACCTCTAAATGATACTGCTTCAAAAGAAGATTTCCACGCAAGTTATCTCTATGAGACGTTCACACGTATAATCAGATGTGGTAGGGAAAGGACGGACCGGTATATGAAATCCCCGCCTACTCGGTACTGCAGCAAGAATTCAAGGAGGAGTTTTTCGGTCTGTGAGGGGGTATCCGTCGAGGTTGAGGCGGGGGATGGATCATGAACGTTAACAGTGAAAACGCGATTCGCATCAAAGCCTGACATGATGAAAGCTACGAGAAGTACGCGCCGGAATTCGAATCAGCACACCGAGCCTAAGGGCAGGTTCATTCGCGTTTGCATACCCTCTGTCTACGCTTTATGACGTTTGACTTGACAACAGTAGCATCTCCCGTTTAGCTCAGTTGGTAGAGCGCGTCACTAGTAATGACGAGGTCAGTCGTTCGAGTCGGCTAATGGGAATTTTTGCGCCGCCCGTCGCTAGGCACTTTTGATAAACGATTAGCGGAGTGACGCACCCCCTTTAACCTCTTTGCCAACATGACTCCGATGGACATCGACGAACTTCCAGTCGTCCTCCCAGCGACCACCACTTCGAGTCTTTCTCTTTTACTGTACGTCGAGACTACGCGTTGCCAGCGTATGATGCCTCACAGAATGCATATAGCCATCCACTGCCAATTCTTAACATCTCTGAGCACCTCACGCGATTGAAACTCCAGACGAAATCGGATTTGCCGTTTGGTAAGCCTGGTTCTTCGAGTGACTCGTAGGCAGACTACAGACTACGTATAGTGCTTGGCGCGTTGCTCGGCACGCAAAATGGTCGAGAAGTTGAGATCGTCAACACGTTTGAATTGGCTGTAGAGGATGGACGTGATGACATGGTCGATCACGGCTTCCTAGTGCAAAGACGAGATCAATGTGTGTCGCATTTCCCTGGGTGTTTTCTGCCTCACACGTATGGTCAGATAAACAGGTGTTCCCTTCATTAGAGTTCATTGGGTGGTACACAGTGGCACCAACACCAACTTCCCGCCATATAGCACTTCAGGATCAGGTTTGTTCTGATCGTTGTTCACTATTCATGGACGCTTGACAGCCTTCTGTGCAGTTCACAGGATACTGCTCTACGCCGTTGCTCCTGCTGCTGCAGCCCTCTGCAACTGTATCCAGCTCTTCCGATATCACTGGCCAAACACTTCCTTTCAAGGCTTATGAGCCTTCCGTGGAAATCAGAGATAAGAAGACGCGATCCGTGTTTATTGAGGCGTCATACAAAGTCGAGACAGGAGAAGCAGAGCGCATCGCTGTCGACTGGACAGCGAAGGGTGGAGGGGGGAGCACCAGTTGTACGTATCTGATATTCTAACGCCTCTTAATAGCTAACGCCGTTCAGTGGAGTCTCATTTGCAAGCTCAAAGGGCTGCGGTCAAAATGCTCCATGAACGGATTTTGGTACTTGTACAGTATGTCACGAACGTCATCGCAGGTGAGCGATAGTTGTGGTCGTTCCAACCTAGATGACTGAGCATAGTGCAGGCCAAGTTCCCAAGGATCACAATGTTCTTCGATCCATTTCAGCCTTAATTGCGTCACTTCCTGCCAGTGAAAACAAAGGTTTTCGCGAGGAGTTCGACACAGTAAGCCTTAGTCACTACATCATCTTAATATAGTTTGACGGTGCTCTAGGAACACGAAGATGTGCAGCTCACGGCCTTTCTATCTGCACTGACAAAATCCACCAATACATTGAATGACGTGCGGCATGCTAATTAGTATGGGTAAACTTCTTACTGATTATTCCATAGCTTGTCGACAAGCATCTTATCCTGAATGGTGCAATGCGGGATGAACGGGTTATGGGGCCTGGTCCGAGGAGGCGGATGGGTAGACAGGGAGGCATGATCGGAGATTGGGCAATGCACTCTTAGACCAACGGACCCACTCAATTCATGTGCGCACGGGCAAATATCCTTGCAGATAAGTTACATAGGGGCCTAGATAGCATATGGGATGGTCCAATGTTTCCCACTCTTTCGTTGTTCAGAGGACAGGGGGTTTACGGTGCTGTATTCATACAACACCCCTTTTGGCTCGCTGGACGCGGCGTCGCTAGCGTCTGTAGGAACAATTGAAATCTGCTTCAAACTGCCTTGTACTGGCGAACAACTGTCCTAGCTCTATGGACTTGGCGTACATCGCATGTGCTCCAGGATGCAGGATGGGGAGACTTTTCTCTAGGGAAGATCAATTCTGCCAATTATCTCGGCTACTTGAATCTGGGCATGGCCTGTGTCGTGTTCCAGCGCAGGGTGTCGATGTCTCAAGATATCAGGCAAAAATATGGGTTACAACACGTCAAGCTCCAACTGCCTCCATAGCAGGCAGGTATCCCTCCTTAAGACTTCTCTCCAATCTTCTGATCTCCTCGATCGAGGTGGCTTTTGCGATGGCCTGTTTAACGCTCTCTGCTTCCTCCTTTGACATCAACCGGCCGGCCTTGCCGGCGAGTGGTGCCGGCTTTGGTTCATCAATAGTAATCGCTGCCTTTGCACCGAGTTTCGAAACGGTCGTGGATACCGTCGTCGCGAGTGCGGTGGGTAGGCCCTCTGCAGTGAGAAACAGCGACTTGCCTGTCTGCCGCTCCTACATGGTATGGAAGCGTTCAAGCTGTATCGAGAGGAGATGCGAAAACGATATCTGGCGCACCTTATCCCGGATCCTCTGAAAATCCAGAACTCTCAGCGATGGTATTCTCCACGCAAGCCACTCGCGATACCATTTCTTTTCCCGCACTGGGTTGCCGATCAAGGACAGATACTGGAGATATTTTAGCTCTTTGAGGGGCTCGAGATCTCCGAGCTCGGAGATGCTGTTCGCCGTGAGGACGAGGGTGGCAAGATTGGGGACTGAAAGGTGGATGGAGGGGGAGATGGAGGAGACACGGTTATTCGCGAGGAGAAGTGTGCGAAGACGTTTGAGGAGGGGCAGGTTTCCGAGCGCGGTAATGGAATTATCGGTCAAGTCAATGGCGTCGTGCTGGTCCTGTGTGCGATGAGAGGGCACGATGGACGTGATCAGAGGATACGTGCCTTTGTGACACCGAGGTTTTCGATGGTAGGGATTTTGTAGCCTGGGGGTGGGTGAGCTCGAGGCGAACACACGGCGAAGGGGCTGACCGCGCAGGTCGAGCTGGCGTTCCCTGACGGGGTTGATTGCGGAGGGAACTTGGGCGAGCAGCTCCGGGGTGAGCTTGACCATGGCTGGAGCACGCGAGTGCGTTTCAGACTCAGACGAAAACGAACCGCAATGAAGCCTGTCCACCAGCGACTGAACCTGTCCGTCCCTCTCCCCACCGCCCACCCCGTACTCACCCTCGTGCAGCTTCGTTGGCCAGGATGCCTACACCTTTGCTCCCGTCGAACCCCTTGGCGCGCAGTCCCTCGCCATACACAGATCCACAGGCGACATTGTTCTCAACCGTCAGCCCTCTCTCTTCTGCCAAGCATCCTACTCAGTATATCTACAGCGTCCAACACCCTCCCACCCCCTGCTGCCACGAGGTACGAAAAGACGGTGTACGGGATACTCGGAATGATCTCTTTGGCACTGTGTGCGTTCACATGTTTAATTCTCTCGCGAAAAGGACCCATTATATCACCACAGCGGAATACATCATCATCCTCACCGGCCGCGAGCACCGCGCACGCTTCATGGGACACGACGTGTACCGTGCTGCGGATTTCGACATCCTTCCCCTTAATCCTAATGTCTCTGCCCAAAGTGCACCCCATCCTGTCGAACGACATCTCCTGGCCCTCGTACGGTCCCATTTACTTGGCGGCCATTTTTTGTTTAGCTATGCCTTGGACTTGTCTACTCGCCTGCAAACCCAGTGGACCGAAAGGGAAAGTAGGCACGAGATGTCTCTTTGGGAACAGGTGATTACAATAGCTTGAACCCAAGTTTTCGCGTCTGATCCCTCGCAAGGTGGATGACAGGTTCTTCTGGAACAAGTGCGTACCGAGTTGCGCCCGTGAAGCAGCGCTGTGACAACCTCTCAGGTTCCTACAATCGAGGTTGATTGACACTGACATTGCACAAGACGTGAGAAAAACAACCATCTTTTATTCTCGCATATCTGACGCCACAGCACGAGTAGCTCAGTCCTTACATCCTTCCAATAGTTTACGGCAGTGGGTATTCGATAGTATGCATATCCCACGTCACGCTGACATTCATCATCAGCATTTGACGTGCGCACTAGCTATATCCACGGCCACCGGATTCAGCTATGCCTCATCAGCCGGAGATCACGGTATCGTGCAGGTACACGCTACTTCCGCCGTGGTGTAGACCATGAAGGGCACGTCGCGAACTTCAACGAGACAGAACAGATTCTTCTCGTCGAAGAACAAGCAGCGGGACGCATCTCCAATATCGAAAAGTTTTCACACCAACTCAGTTTTACTCAGATTCGAGGCAGTGTTCCAGTATTTTGGGCTGAGATCAACACTCTGAGGTACAAGCCCGATCTGCAAGTGATGGACCTCCAAGACTCCGTAAGTGGTTGGTGCTTAGGCGGTGATGAAATACCCAATTCTTCAAGGTCGACGCTTTGCGCCGTCATCTACAAGAACAAGTCTCAATCTATGGCGAACAGAGCTTGGTCAACCTAGTCAACCAAAAGGGATATGAACAACCCGTTAAGGATGCATATGAACGCTTCTTCAATCAAGTATGTCATTCTTACTTGCATCTGTTACTCCGCTTACGCACCGGTTGCAGGCTGAACTAGTAGAGGTCAAATACCAGTATTTCGACTTCCACAACGAATGCAAAAATATGCGTTGGGATCGTATCAATATCCTCATTGAAAAAATGCAAGATGGTCTTCTGAAGCAGGGGTACGGAACTATCCATTGATCCACACTCTACCACTCAATGTCCTTAGTTATTTCCACCTCGACGTATCCCAACCCGACCTTGCAAAAACACAACAAGGTGTTGTTCGCACAAATTGCATGGACAATTTGGACCGCACGAATGTCGTGCAAGCAGCGCTGGCGAAGTGGGCACTGAATGATCAGCTCAAAGTGCTCGGTGTATTCACCGAGGGTGAAGATATAGACGATTTCCAGGCCTTGAGCAGGGATTTTCGAGAGCGTAAGTGTTTGTCTTAGCCAGACGTTTTAGTTGCCAACATGTAACTGATATCTGGGTAGTGTGGGCTGACCATGCTGATTTGATCTCAAGAGCCTACGCTGGCTCCGGTGCATTGAAAACAGACTTCACAAGAACGAATAAGCGAACGAAGATGGGTGCCCTGGAAGACGGTTACAAGGGTATGATGCGATACGTCAGAAATAACTATTTCGATGGCGCCAGACAAGATGGGTTCGACCTTGTAACTGGATCGTGGACTCCGCGGAAGAATCCGATTACAGCTATTTCCTTGTTGGCGGACACCAGACCTCTAGTCATTCGCTCAGTGAGTTACTGGCACCTCGGAAAATGTTTGACCTCTGATCAACACAAAGGTGCCTTACATCATGTCTTTCTCGCTCTTCATGATTTGTGCTGGGCTGACATTGCCTAGAACTTCGGGTAAGTTGCAGTCAAGTTTGGTGTTCGCGATTGCGAGTTTGAACCCTTCGGTGCAGATTATTCGCTCTTCTACTATTTCACGCTTTGGCTGGTTGTCGCGGTCTTTGCGCTTGCGTTTATCATGACTTATGGCATCGAATATGTTTCGTGGCCAAGATTGATACCCCCAACGGACACTATTTACTACGAGGGACCAGGATATCGCTCTGGAAACCATGGCAAAGGTTTGAAAGCGTCATTTGCTCAGAAACTCGGTTGGTCAGGGAAAGTTTTCTCCGAGAATGTAGTGCCTGCGGCCAGGAGAAGGACTCTGACTGTGAGCAAGATGGAGGAAATAGAGATGGGAAACAAGCAGAGGGTAGATTAGATTGCGTCTGACTGCTCGTAGTCTAGTTCGTTTCTTCATCGTTACCTAATTTGTCCGTGGGTGGAAATAGCGGAGTTTGGATATAGCCAAAACTTCCACAGTGCATCCCGCTTATAGTCGACCATCCCACTCATCGTCGTTTAGGAATGTCTGGAAAGAAACGCGCCTCGCCTGGGGCCGACACAGAAAAAAAACCTCTTGAGAGCGTTGAGCTCAGCGATGAGGATGCACAAAAATTGCAAGACGTTCAAAAGCAAATTGAACGTGCTGAACTACTCCTCGGTGGGTCGGATTTTCGTTGAATGTTGTTGAGTAATTTGAGTTCCCTTCAGAGCGTCGTGGACATGAGACGCTTCGCCCTGTCTATGAAAAAAGACGCGAAGTTGCCAAAGCGATACCCAAGTTTTGGCTTATTGCGTTGATGAACCACCCGTTGATTGGGTTCCAAGCCCAGCATAGCATTGATCGTATTGCCCTGAGTTATTTGGAGGATTTGTGGGTAGCACGCGATCCTAACGAGCCGAGGTGTTTCACTGTCGAGTTTGTGAGTTGTCTGTCGCGTTTTGTGTCACAGCGCTTACTTGCAACATAGCATTTCAAATCAAACCCTTACTTCACCGATTCTGTCCTGAAGAAAGAGTACAAATACGTGCCACCCACCGAGGCTGCTAGTGAGAAACCCGATGAGGATGGCTTGACACCCTCAATGCTTGCTTTCACGTGGGCTCGCGACGTGAAGCCTTCGGTATGCATGGTTGCAGTACTTCGAGGCTCTCCGTCTCATTTTACTCAGGCTATCAAAATCGGCTGGAAAGATCCCGAGAATGCACTGACGAAACTGCACCCCCGCGTCGAGGAAGACGACGCGGAAGAATCTGAGGTGCCTGCGGAAGCTGGAAGTTTCTTCAACTTCTTCGAGGTTGCCTCGGATCCATTCGATGTAAGTCGGCCCACGAGACATACGTATGACGAGATTCATTTGGGTTTAGATTGGAACTACCATCGCCAACGAGGTCTTTGTTGAGGCTACCGACTACTTCCTCGGGAATGTCCCATCAGACGAGGTGGACTCCGAGGATGAGGAGAGCGATGACGACGACGACGATGCTGAGGAAATCGATCTGGAAAAGCCCAGACCTAAAAAGCAGAAAAAGGATTGAATGTACGCTCGGCAGCATTTATCTCCCTTCACTGCATATACATATTCGCGCATATTTATTTTCTTGACACTGATTGAATGTAGTGATTTGCAACCCCGTGTGGTTTGACATGGATGGTCTTGGACTGAGACAGCATGGAATGTAGTCCTGTAAGTTATCTTTCGGCAAATGTATGGGTGCGCAAGTCCATTCCAAAAGTGCAAAATGCCCACCCCCGCATTTCCAGTGTGATCGTGGCTGTCTCAGTTCTTGGGCTGAAACTGGTGACGAAACACTACCGTTTCAAGACTTGGTTTCGTGAAAGACCCAGATCACAGATCTCCTGTTCCACTGAGTGCTGAATTTCCCCAAACTTTCGGTGCGAGGTACTGCAGGGCAAGGCTGACGGTGTTCTATGTCGTTGTTCACTTATATTTCGGCATCACGATTTGATCTACACGAATTTATGCCATGACCGATCGAGTCTCAAAACGATATAATAACTGATTTCCATGGCTGCAGAAACCGGGCCCACGAACCCATCAGGTGGATCGTAGTAGACAAGAAAACCGTTAAGCACTTAGAGGACCAACTTAGTCCAAGATCCTGCGGACAAGAAGAGGAAGGGAACTTGGCCCCTCTCCCACGATCCGAGGCCGGATAACAAACGTCTGGAAACTTTCTATGTCGCACTTGCATGTAAAGGAAAACTGACGCAAGAGAACTACCGTCAGGGCCTGCGTGGACGGTCTCGGCCCGTGCTGTATAGTTTATACTTCTGTACTCACTTTGATTTCGGCGACTGCGAAATTCCTGCCCAAGCAACTCCGTGGACTGGACATGGTCAATGACAGAACGAGAGCCAGAAGGAGGCCTCACCCGAGACTGAAGGCAAAAAGGTCGCGATTGTTTCGGCCATTGCGTTGCAACCATCGTTCTGGTCGGAAAACATCGGCGTCGTGACCCCACATTAATTCATCGTGCTGGATCACGTTGACCGGCATGGACAAGATGGTACCCTTTGGTATAATGAGGACAGGGTCAGTCGTACCAAGCAATGGCTCGGATAAAGGAATGATGGTAGTTTCGGAAGTCTAAAAATCGTTCAAGTCATGTCGAAGGAAAGGATATAAATCGAAGTACTTGGTGGTGGTTCTCCAACACCGGGGGATGCATGCGCAACGTTTCCATGACAAAGGCGTTCAGCAGTGGGAAATCGTTGTTCAGTGCATCGTACGATGGATCACATGAAGTCGACACTTCATCCCGGACTGCTTCTTGTCTTTCCGGATCCATGGCTAGCTCATAAAAGAGCCACTGTCAATGATTAGGTTGTAGTAATGTCGGTGACAAGTCTCCCTTACAGCAATCGTGGCAGACACGGGTTCATAGCCCGCAGATATGATTGTCCGCATCTGCGCTGCCACTTGTTCATCATCCAAATAAGGTGCGGTGGATGATCTATCCTCTCTCACTGACCGGGGGTTAGCGCGTTTCCCATCAAAAAGACACGCTTGAACGTACGCATTAGGGACATAAATGACTTGCTGTCTGGATCGTTGCTAATTTTTGCGTCTCTCAAGATGAACATGGCCAATTCTCCGAGCTCCTCGCGGGTCTTGCGAATGAGGTAACCTTTCTTACCAAAGTGCAAGATCCACGGCGCAAACCAAAATAGAGCACGCATATAGAACGTGCAGCGCGTCTTTTCGTGGTTTGTCAGACTGTCAAGAGCATTTACCAAAGCATGCGATTGGCCATTCAGACAGCCGAAGTCGTGCGAGAATGCGGCTTGCCCAATGGTATCAAGCCTGTCAGGGTACATGTAAGCATCTTGCCGACTACGCAATTGGCGTACACACGCAAATCTGCCAGCCCAGTTTGTCATTTCAATCGTGACTTCAAGAGATTGAGCGTCATCGAAAATCTTCTGCCATTGGGTGGCCATCTCCGGTGAGAGTTGGAAGTTTGTTGAGGCATTGAATTGGTCAACGTTACCTTGGTGGCGTTCTCATAGAATAGGGTAGTCAGGTGCCTCACGGATTGGATGCTACGGCATCGGTGAAGTCCGCAGCTCATAATGTCATTCTGAAGTCGAGTTACCTTAATGCGGGCGCGACCGTTCTGCGTTGTCTTTCATGCGCTTCTCTCCCTATGGAAAGATGGTGTGCATGGGCTATGACGTGACCAAGAATTGAATCACCTTCCACCCAAAGAATGCCTTCACCAAGCAATAAACGGAACCACGTTCTTACGCCATCGGGCTTAGGAAACTGATACGTTCCTTCCCCTACGATATAGTTGATGGCACGAGCGTCGGTGATAGACAGAATTTGGTGCTTTGGAGGACCATCTTAGCAAGACAGAATGAAGACATGGGAAGACAAACCCCGAATGCGCCGGAGAACCGCACGATGCTGCCAAACCTACGATGCCAGTCTACGTAGTGGGAACCTGGCAAGTCATGGTAGAGGACCTGCTCCTGGCCCCACAGCCACGAGTGAGACTTCGGGCCGGGGACGTGCCGCAAAAGGAGGAAAACAGACAATCTGAGGTGAATGAAACGTAAGAGGGACACAAGGCCCAGGGCGAGGAAGAGATGGAGCGTTGATACCATTTGGGCGCCGCACGACGACGAGCAGAGGACAGGTCTTATAGCTGTTCCGTGTTCGTGGACGAGTGACGTGTCATCGAAAGTGGCAAGTTGCAAGTCAGCACCGAACGTGTATGACGCGCCCGGGCATGTCAACTGTCCATCGTCAAGAGTCACCCGCGAAGCCTCATTTCCCTAGTCTCCGCCACCGCTCTAACCTCAACGTAGAAGACGGGTCAGACATGCGAAAAAAACCCATCTCGTCATCCCTGGATAGCATCCACATTTCCCCCCGCGTCCCAGCCATGGCACGGCACTCGAGAAGAGCTTCAGACGCAGACGAGCACGATGAGGTCCAACTCTCTCTCTTGTCCCAAGAACACGGCCAGGCGCGCGACGACGACGCAATCTCCTTTGACAGTGCACGCAAGAAAAACAAATCTCTTTCCGCCAAAGACAGAAAAGCAATGACATTGCTCATCATTCTTTGTCCGTCCATTCCTATCCATCATCCTTCTTCTGTAGTTCACCCCCTTCAGACCTCATTCAAGGAATTCCGGTGAGTGATGCGCGTCTCTGGTGAGCCGCCCTAATCTCGACGCTCGTAGCTGGGCCTTGCGCTCGGTATGCACATCTTTCTTAATTCATCTGTCACCTAACCTTCAAGCTTGAGGTTCCGTGCCATTCATTCTACGAGAACATCTATCTTACTCCCAGCTTGGAGTGTTTGCTCTCTCCAACTATCCATACTCTCTCAAATTGTTATGGTCGCCTATCGTCGACTCTACGTTCTTTCCCTCCATCGGTCGGCGCAAGTCCTGGATCATTCCAATGCAGTTCATAATTGGTTCTATGATGCTCTATATTTCGAGAAATGCAGAAAGATTATTTGAGCATGTTCGTTCATTACTTTTGTTTTCGCTCTTTGCTGAATATCATCAGCCGGCTGACAATGTATACGAACTGACGGTCGCATTCACTTCCCTTGTCCTTTTCTCCGCAACACAAGGTATATATCCTTTTCCCTTTCAACACGTTGGTTAATATTAGTCTGCCGTAGACATTGCTGTAGACGGCTGGGCTTTGACTCTTTTATCCCAAGAAAATCTGTCTTTCGCATCCACCTGTCAGACCATCGGTCTGAACACAGGTTTCTTCGCATCTTTCACAGTATTCCTTGCCCTCAATAGTGAGGCTTTTTCGTAGGTTAATTATCTGTTGTGTGGTGTCCGCTCAAGTGCTCTGCAGCCAAAAATGGGGGATTCCGCGTTTGACCATGAGCACATACCTGCAGGTCTGCAGCCTCCTATGCTTTGGCGTCACTTTCTGGCTCGTCTTTTTCGAAAAAGAGGTGTGTATTGCAAATAGCTATGTTGCAAGTCTCATCCCATTGTAGGGCGCTGAGTCGCTAGATGAGTCCGAAATGACGGTCTCATCCGTGTACAAGACAATCTGGGATATTTGCAAGTTAAAACGTAGGTGCCAATAATTTTGCAAATAATCGTTTTATATCCCCTCGGCAGACGTACAAGCTCTCATCATCATGCACTGCTTTGCCAAAATCGGTTTCCAAGCCAACGAGTCGGTCACCAGCCTGAAGATGATCGAGAAAGGATTAGGTCGGGAAGACTTGGCCATCGTGGTCCTCATCGACTTTCCGTTTCAAATACTTGGTGGTTGGCTTGCCGCCAAGTGGTCAAGTGGGGATAAGCCACTGCGCCCCTGGATATTGGCATTTTGGCCACGACTAAGCTTTGCCTTGATATCCACACTGATTGTTTATTGGTTCCCAACACCACCGCTATCTTATGGATTCTTCACATACCTGGTAATACATACCGTGCTGCAAGGATTTGCAACGTGAGTGCCACTCGATTTCTTCGGGCTCGCTTTCCTTTAAAAATACATCACTAGTACCATTCAATTTGTAGGCATCTCAGCCTTCCACACGAGGATATCCGACCCTCTGATTGGAGGGACCTACATGACGGTGAGCTCGCTGATTTCACATTTTCGCAGGAGTTTTGATTCGTACAGCTGCTCAATACGTTCACGAACCTGGGAGGTACTTGGCCGAAGTATTTCGTTCTAAAAGGTTGTTGATATCGTTCTGAATGGCCATGGGCTGACCATGTTCCAAGGTGTGGATTATTTCAGCGAGGCATATTGTAGAGTCAAGGACGCAGACACAGAGCTGCTCGTGAAAGGTACGACGGCTGCATCACAAGACCGCAAGACGCTGACGTGCGGCAGCTGCCGAATGCGTGTCGGACCGTGGCAAGGAGCTTTGTGCTGACATAAATGGGGAATGTGTGACTGAGCAGGACGGGTACTATTATGTCTCAGCGATCTGCGTGATCTTTGGAGTGGCCTTTCTGGTCGGATATATAATTCCAACTGCCCGCAGGCTTCAAGGTGGGTGTGTCGGCTCCGGGTGTGATTGATGTTGACTGATGAATTGCAGCGCTTCCGGTGCACAGATGGCGGATCGAGGTAGTAGAGTGAACCTGCCCTAAATAGATGTTGGGGCGTATGGGATAGTGTAATTAAACGCGTTTTCCACCAGTGGTTTTTGAAATCGCTCTTCGAGTACGAACTTGTTTACCAGCTCAGTTATCTCTGCAAAATGGCCACCACTACGATGCACTTTGGTCCCGAGTGGATGCGTGCAAAACCCCAAACACCTGCCCGTCAACAGCCTCCGCCCTCACCCCCACCACCCCCAGCGTCCGGCGCATCGACCTACTCGGCCCTTGTCACTCCGGTGACCTTGGAACTCGACAAGCGCGACGAATCCCGTCCATTCAGGTATACCAAGGAGGAAATGCTCAGAATATATAAAGAGGGTGGCGGAAGGAGTGGTCTGAATATCGAAGTCGAACGATGGGAGGGCATCGTCCGCGACGTGGGCAACGAACCGGTTGGTCTTCGTGAAATGACCGAGGCGGAAAAGAAGGTCGGGCACATTTCCTGTGTTGTCTCGTGCTTCGTCCACTCTTCACTCACACGAGGCATCTAGCTCTTCGCTGGGCCTCTCAATTCAGAACTCCGTCGGCGCCAGTCAGCAGATCTGACGAATCTGCTGTCTTCGCCATCTGACAGACAGCGCTCGAGCCATCCAAATTCTGCAACAAACAATACCATGCGTTTCGGCCCATTTCTGGGTAGGAGGAGAGACAGCATAGGTGAATACTCGCAAGTTGTCTTTCTTCTATCACGAATATTGATCCTGACAAGATCAACCTCCACTTGCTCTACCTCGTAAACTATCTCTGTCGAATACCCAAGGTGGTACGTCAGTATCACCCCGAGACCTGCTTCCTTCGCCTCGCAACAGGATTGGTCCTTTTGGCTCTGGTTTTGATGGAGTTCTTAACAACGGTGACTCTTGGTCGAGGAAACGCCCTGCAGCTGGTGGCGGTATATTGGCACGAGAAGGGAAAGAAGAGGACACTCGGCGTTCGGAAATCAAGGAAGAGGAAGAGAGCACGGTGCACCAATCAGCTAATACTGATCCAACCGCTATCATGAACCAGTCCTCTTCTCCTGGTCCGGAGATATCTTCATCAGACGCGGGGCCGGATGGCTCAGCGATTTCGTTGGAACTCGACTCAGTCGGCGAAAACATGGCAGGGATGAGTCTCGAAGCACAAAGTCAACCTAGTATAAATCCACCAGCCTCGTCTGCGCTCCCACCTGGCCCCCCTCCTGGCTTAGCCGATCCGGCGGGTGTCGAATGGTCATACCTAGACCCTCAAGGTCAGGTGCAAGGCAAGTTTGCTTCATATTGAGTGATTGTGCCGTTATTGACTTGATAAAACACAGGTCCGTTCCGAGCTGATCTGATGCAGAAGTGGTTCGATGAAGGCTACTTTACCCCCGAGTTACTTATGAAGCGTACTCACATCGACACTGATTGGATTGCTGTTGGTGTACTCCAAAGGCGCGCAGCTGGAGCGATGATCTTCCTCTCCCAGATCTCTACTGGTCCACCAGGCCTTGCCATTCACACAGAGTCTCCGAAGAGTTATTCCCCAGTGCACGAACAAAGCATGTTCAATGGATACCAACCAGTTCCGGCCCGGGCCTTACGAACTACTTTAGATTCATACCTGAATAATTCTTCGCCTGTTGAATCACCCTCCTCGTCCCTCGGCGGCGGCAGGTTTGGCAACGGCTCTCCGGATCCATCCACGTTTACCGGCAGGGCGGGTGGTAATGTGTACCCTAGCGACCCCTTTGCAGGGCGAGCGACCTTCCCAGATCCTGTCTCGGATGCACGAAATCACAGTTCTTTAGGAAGGGCCCCTACAGTTGATACGTTTAATGCTTACAGTGGAGGAGGCACCAGCTCTCCTTGGTCGGCTGGCACGGGCCAGATCAGTCAAACCTTCGGTGATAATGAGCAACATCCCTATTCCAATGGGTTCAGCGGGGTCGGGTCTGGCGTGGTCGGCAACCCCTTACCTGTCAATCATGTCCACGCTCTGAACCAGGATCACTTTGGTGACACGGCATATGGCAGTATGAGCGGCCTCAGTGCCCATCACGACTCCCCAACTGCGCCATCTGAGGCCAACGGAATGTCTTTCAATGCGGTGAATGATTTCGGGCCCCAGTTTGTGGCACCAACACAGCTCTCGCAGTCACCCTCTATTCCTTACGCTGCTTCACCGCATCGCCAGCCCGTTCTACCATTTGGTGACCTACTACCACAATCCTCAGAAGATCCCAACATCACCCAGACGCAGAGTGCCTCTCCTTGGACCTCACACTGCAAACCTTTTGAGCCTCCTGCCGCTCCTTCACCTGTCGTACCGCCCGTCCGACCCCCCGCACCAGAGTGGATAGCACCTCAATCAGCACAATCAGCCGACCCTTCACCCTGGCTGGTGGCTTCATTACCTGTCGTAGACGATGTTTGGAGGGAAATGCCCGGTCCAAATAGTCTCTCTTTCAGCAACCTCGGACAACACAACAAATTGCAGCTGGAGGAAGAGGAAGGAGCGGATGATGTGGTTGCTCCACCCATGGATGATATTGTTCCCAGTACGCAAGTACCAACCGAGTCGGCAAGCGCTGGACCATCCAACGTAACATCTCAATCTGTCACTCCGGTAACCGCCACTCTACCCACTCAGGGTCCAACGCAGAAGGCAAGGAAGAAGTCGACGCGCGACGCTCAGGCTCCCGTACCCAGAGTCGCCCCCTCACCTGTTTCCGTTGTGACCAAGGATCCACCACCCGCCTTTGCACTTCCTACTCAACCAAAGCCTGTCTGGGTTGTTGAAGATGACTCCAAGAAACAGAAAGGTGCCGCGGCGACAGTCAGCTTGAGGGAAATTCAAGAAGCTGAAGCGAGGGAAGCCGATGCACGCAAGGCTGCTGAGAGGGAGCGGGACCGCCTTGCCCGTGCGAACACCGCTGCTAGTAGCAATTCTGCTACTGAGGAGAGTCAAACGTTCACATCCTCCTGGGGTCTACCTACCTCGCAAGTGAGTGCGCGAAGCCAGGTGCCCGTCAAGGAGATATCAACGAACGGTTCCATGGCGCCTACAGCCCCGGTATGGACGAACGCAGCCCCCGTGCCTACGGCCAAGAAGACCATGAAGGAGATTCAAGAGGAAGAGGAAAGGAGGAAGAAGCTGGCCGTGAAAGAGAGCGTGGCGTCTGCAGCTGCACGTCGGGCATACGCAGAGACCACAGTTAAGGTATATCGATGATCTTATTGGTTCGAAATGGTTACTGATACCCCGTAGGTTGTACCTAGCGCCCAAACATCCGGTGGTTCTTGGACGACCGTGGGTCCCAACGGCAAACCCACCGCTCCTACACCGAATGCGCCTCGCCCAGTAGTGAACACCTCTGTTAGCAATCCTACACCCACGACATTAGTACGCGCCAATGGTGCAGCAACTCGTCAAGCAACTACGTCCACGAAAGTGGCAACCCCGCGCATTGATGATTTCCCTATCACGCCTTCCCATGACTTTTTAAAGTGGCTAGGCGAGTCGCTCAAGGGATTGAATAGTTCGGTCAATTGTAAGTGGACCGAGACCCTTTAAGGCCAACACGGCTGTCTCATATTTCGATCAAACCAGTGGAGGAAATAACGTCGATGTTACTCTCTTTTCCTGTCGACCCTGACCAGTCAACCATGGAGATCATTTCTGATCTCATCTATGCGAATAGTACGACCCTCGATGGTCGTCGTTTTGCATCGGAATACGTCAACAAGCGAAAGGCCGACGCCGCCACTCGACGTGCGACCCCAGGTTCTTCGGGAGCAGGCAGCAAACCTACATCTATTGCTGATGTAGTGAAGGCACAACCGAAGCCCGCTCAGCAGGAATGGGGGTTCAAAGTGGTCAATAAGAAGAAGAAGGGTGGGAGAGTGTAAATTGGGACATGCTGTATTTGCCCTGCAGGGTTGTACCATGTAGAGGTGACCGTTTGGATTAGCACCTCCCATCGATGTTTACCAGTTGGTCCTCGAAACGCAGGTGTAAAACCAAGTCCAATATTACTCTATCAATTCTAGTAAAACACGTCAACAGACTTCGGCTAGTCCGAAGGACGGGTACGGTCATTCGCCAGCCAGGGCGAAAAAACAGTCTGGATAATTACTACAATACATCTACTGCTATGAAATACAGCATGTTCTACTAGCATGTTATTCTATCTGTGCATGATTCCATCAAATTCGTGCAGAGCAAGGCATCAATACTTCAATCATGACGAGGTATCTTGGTATATCTTGACGCTCGATACTTCCCAGTCTATCGATTGGTCTGTTGAGTGCCGAGATGCAAGCCAGTGCAAACGACTCACAAGCTTCGGTCAATGACGATCCACTCGCTTTAATGAATTGTGCGCATGTCGCAAAACCAGTTTGCTGTTGACAACTGACCGATTGGCCGGGTACACCAGTGCCACCCCAGACACCTTCGGCCCAATCACCGCTGTGTACGCTGCTCGTTCACGATGTTCCTTCCGAATAAAGATGGTACACTCACCAAAGCGTAGTGTCGAATATCGCACTGTGATTCCTGAAGAAGTTGGAGACATTACAAGCATTCGAGTTCGGCCAGTATGCCATGGGAGTGGGCCAGTTTTGCGGTTGTGGTGCGCCGGCCGAGATATCGTTGGGTATCGAATTCCTCTGGAAATACCACACTTTAATCCCCACGCTGTTAACCCAATACACTATCCATACAGTCATCAGCATCACGTAACAGTGTACAGGTGCGTATGCTAGCCACTCACTAGCAAAAACACCACCACCGCCCGAGTTGAATCCCCTTCCAAAGCTCGTGGTGCTAGAGGAACGCGTACCACACCCTTCGTTGTTTGACTGCGAAGCAGAACAATCGGTCCCTCCCACAACAGTACCTGCGATACCTAGCTGACTCGAATTGGAGGTGGGCATGCTGCATCCAACACCGGTGTGGATCGTAGCTTGATTGTTCGTGTAGTTATTGACGCCTTCTACGATATCAATCTCGCCATCGTAAGGCCAGCTGGGCCCATTCGTCCAGAACGCTGTGACTCACTGTTAGTTCCAGATATTTGTGGGCGCAAAGAGGTGATACCCACCAGGCCATGTCCCACACCCCGTAGGCATATGAACAGCATCAAGGATCACCAAGCCTTCCGTGAACATCAAATTTGTGGTGATCCTCACGCTCATTCTGTTATTCTGCACGGTAGGTGTTGTCTCCACGCTCATCACCGCATTCCCAGCCTTGTTGATTTCGACGAGTCCCGCATTCTGAGCAGTGCTTTGATCCACGTATTGGACATTTCCGTTGGTTGGATCACCGCCAGTGAAAAAGGACCAGCCATTGAAGAAAGTGGAACCAGCATATGTGGCAATTGGTTTCCAAGGTGAAGACGGGACGGGAGAGGTAGTGGTGGGATGGGAATGACTTGTGGTAGGCGTGCCACTTGGGGAAAACGTGCCATTTCCATTAGATATAACGATACCGCCGCCGCTTGAAACACAGTACACATTCTGCGTTGGCGCAGAATCCGGCTGCGCAACAAGAACTCCACGCAGAGCAAGACGAAGATCGTGAGCCAGACCAGAACTGTGCTTGATGGCGACCTTGTGTACATGGGATAAAAGAGAATTGCGAGCGGCTATAGGTGACGGGAGGAGAGCGAGAGAGGAGAGCGCAAGGACGAGAAATGTGGATACGTGCATGATCTCTGCAGTACGAGTCTTACGAGGAGCGTGGCGAGGACCGGGCGGGGTATGGGTGCTGGCGTTGTTCAAGGCTCGGAAGGAAGAGAGTAAAGAGAGTAAAGAGGGTGGAGCGGAAAAAAAAGCGTTCGGTCAACGAACCCGATCGAAGGTACCCTGGGCGTAGCCTTGGGTTCCACGATCTATGTAGGTAAAGTGAAGATCCTAGGACTCGGTGAGTACTGCGAGGGATGATCAGGAGGGACACGACAGACCTGAAGTCTTATCTAAGTGGGCGGGCAAGGTCTGAAAGGACGGCTGGGCATGGAGAAAATAAAGCATGCCGAGGTCCGGACACCGCGCGGCGAGGAACAACACGAGGCAACGGGCAGCCCACTGATCGCCGCGTCCGAGAAGAAAGGATTCAGACAAAAAACGGTTGTGCGTCATTCTGATTCTATTGTCTCGCTCGTGGAGAATGACAACCGTCGAGACATATGAACAACAAGAAAGACATCCCAACCAAATAGCGTCAACGAAGGCAAACACTATAAAATATAACAGGGTCCCCAGACGGAAAAGGGAAACCAGTCCACACGTTTCCAACCCGCATGTCAGAAAGGCTCCAGTTCCTCAGTGGTGCGATCCGGAGAATGCTTCTCGCACGCTCCTCCGCAGCTCCTCGTGTTCCCTTCCATTTGAGCTCCCTAGTGACGACCCTCCAACATGCGAACCAGTTGCGCTTCGCGGAAGACCGCCGTCAATCTCACCGTCTACAAAATCGAGGATGCGCCTCGCAAGCAATTGTATCTCCCCTTGCCCTTCACCTGCCTCTGTATCCGCGTACGATTGTGAGGCCGAATGATGCGAGCGAGGTGTACCGATAGAGGACGAAGGTGTTGGCGTCCGTGACAAGGCAAGTTGACGGATGGGAGGGTTCAGCAGACCAGAATTCCGGATGTTACTGATCAATTGCGGATCTTGAGAATCTGTCAGTCAGCGTGATCCCGAGACAAACTCGATATCATACCCCCAGACTCTAACAACTGCACAATTGTCCATACGGCGATGTGTTGGAAGGTTGCATCGGGGCTTGTCAGGAAGTTATAGAGGTATCGATGCATTCCACCATCAGGTTTGTCCCAGACATCGTTGAATGCCGAGTAGTCGTCCGTCGCTGTTCGCCCGTCTAGGAATGTTGTGAGCTGCATATCGATCATGCATGACGAGGCATACCCTTGGAAGACAAATTGCCAAGAGCAGCAGCGCTATTGCCTTGTACCTCGGAACTTGGCGAATTCGTTAGAGGAATGAGGACTTCACAAATGCCCATTTCCAAAAGCTGCCCTTTGAGTTCGTCTATACAAAATCAGCTGTTGTTGTACTTTGCGGGGACACCACCTACCGCTCAAGGCCAAAACAGCAACACAAGCCGTCATCTCGCTCTGCACGTTCATTGGAACTTCAAGAACAAGTTCCTTGATAGATTGCACAGCCCCAGCCTTGACAATCGCCAATTTGTTCTTCTCCGAACTGGCAGCAAGGTTACGAAGCGTAGAAATGGCGTGGCACTGGACTTCTTCGTTGTCTTTGAACGAAAGGAGGTTGATCAAAGGTTGAAGAAAACCAGATTCGATGATCGGTGACTCATTCTGTGGATGGATTGAGACATTGCGGACGCAAGCCGCAGAAGAAAGGATGAGGGGAAGATATGTTGACTGTAGAAGACGTAAAAGGGAATTGAGACCATCCGCTTTTACAATCTCCAGCTGGTATTTCTCTGCAATCAAAACGCAGGAGAATTAGTGACCGAATGGAATGCACAAGGTGTAATAGATTGACCATCACTAGCGAGATTGCGAAGGGCTAATGCCGCTTGGCACTGCACCTTGAGCGAGGGACTGTCCATGAGCGCCACAAGACTCGTGACCAATTTAGGCTCGGTTTGAGCAAGTTTCTTGCGGTTCGAGCTGTCCACGGCGATGTTGCTGAGTGCCGTAGTGCAGTAATACTGTACATCCGTGTCCATGGAGTTTAAGAGACTGACCAATACAGGAATAGCACCCGCATTGACGAGCTGCTGCCGATTCTCATCTACCGGGTAACGATCAGCATTGCTGGCTACCATACTTGATGTCGTTAAATCACACACCGGAATGTGTCATGTTGAGAAGAGCGCCGGTAGCATTGCGCTGAACTCGCATGTCTTTGGAGCGTGCGAGGCGAGTAAGCGGGACGAGAGCGCCGGACTTGGCGATCTTTGTCTTGTTGTCGTCTACGCGTGAAGGTGGATGTGAAAAGGGAGTGACATCATTGTTCAGGGCACATATACACACCGTGCGTTGCAAGATTCGTCACGCATCCCACGGCGTTGCACTGGACCTCCACGTTTGGGCTGAGCATCTGTCTAATGAGAGGTTCGAGGCCGCCAAGCTTGACAATGAGGAGCTTGTTGTCGGCTGCGGAGGCATCATTCGCATGGGCTGGACGCAGCGAACACGAGCCAAACATACTGTTCACTGCCAAATTACCGAGGGCGGCGCTAGCTGCACGTTGGACCTCGGTGTCTTGGCTGGAGAGGAGGAAGAGAATGGGATCGAGTGTGTCGCGACCGACGGGGCGAACTTCTTTCTCTGTTATCTCTGCAAAGGCGAGTGCGGCACTACGTTGGAGGTCGACATTGTCGGAGAAAGAGAGTGTCGTTAGGGCGGTGAGGGGAGATCCTTGGAAGAAATTGGTCGTTGTGCGATCTAAGAAACGCAGAGTTGGATATTCAGCGAAAACGGAGGATCCGAAACATACTCTCGAGATACTGGAGAAGGTCAGCAACCGCTTCACGTTCGTTTTCTAAAAGGAGGGGTTCGTATTGCTGAGATCTACGCGAGCGGACTGGGAGGTGGTCAGGGTGAAAAGAAGGATATGTGCGCGGGAGACGCACAGCAGGACTCGCAGCAGCTACTCACGACGCCCATTGTTGAGGGAAGGGGAACAACTTTGACTTGCACTTGCGGCGCGAATCCAAGTCGAAAACGTTACATACCGTGTGAATATGACTCGCAAGTTTCCGTTCCAAGTATTGTAACCCTAACCCTAACCATTCCCGTCGTCGAACGCGATGGCAGAGCCCGCCTGGCAGGAACAGATACGCCTTCGTCTCGCAGAGCGCAACGTCAAGCAGAACGCGTTCGCGGCCATCATCGAGCAGTGTCGGTCCTCTTTCCCTCTTTTCAACGCCATGCTCATCATCTCCACAGATCGCAGGCTAGCACAGCAGACCAAACTGCTCAAAGAGCGCAATGCGTCCCTCCTCAAGGCCGTCGGCTCCGTCCGTGCCAATCCGTCCAGTTCGACAGTGTATATACCTGGCACCGCGTCCGGCGAAGAGTACGTCATGCCCATTCACACCCGTCCCTCACCTTGATCTTCTTCGGCTCCAGGAACCCCGTGCGCGCGGCCTATATGGCATCCCTCGAGTCTCAGATATCCTCCCTCCGCGATGAGCTTGCCTCGGTGTACAAGACACAAGGTCAGAACGCCCAGCGCCTTCTTGCGATGAATGAGACTCTTCGCGAAAAGGAAGAGCTCTCTCGCATCGAATCAGAGAACCTTCGCAAAGCGCGCGAAGAAATTGACCGCCTACGACGCAAGGTTGACCAACATAACGAGTTAATGATGGAGAAGGATCGCACAGCCCAAGTAAGGTCCTAACTCCGCTCCCGTGAAACATGGGGCTCATCTTCATAGGTTCTTCACGATGAGATCAACACGCTTCAACTCGAGCTCGGTCAGATTGAGGAACGCAATCAAATCCTTACAAAGGACAACGCCAAACTCCTTCAGCGCTGGCTTGACGACAAGCAGACGCAGGCCAACAAGATGAACGAAGCGATGGACTTTTACGAAGACATGCGCTCGCGGCATCAGGCTGTCGTAAACTGGCGTGGCACGGACGGACAGGCACCGCCCTCGGGCGCGTCGGGAAACGGGGTGCGCTCGGGGGAATCAAACGAGTCGACGACGACGGATGGGCAAAGATCTCGGTCGCAGACGAATCAGGATCAGAGTCCGAATGGCTAATCGTAGATGCCTAGACGTTCCGTAGTTACAGCAGTACCCCATATCATACCCCCCGCACGACGACCGCACGCAATCAAACAAATAACATTTGGATGGGAAACCATCCTCTACAGAGGATATATAGAAGAAGTAAACGAAGTCGAAAAACGTTAACCTTGGCAGAACAACAAGATAGGAGACCAGGTGTAATGCGGCAGATGGAGACAATGAACAAGGAAGGACACGCGTATGGATGACAGTTCTGGAGATACCATACATAACTTCTTTCATCTGTTTTGGTTGGGATTCTGCAGAGTTGGGAAAGGAAACAAACTGGAGGAAATGGCTTGTTCGATTCTTGATGGCTACAGTCACGAGAGCATGACGATGATGGAACAGAAGAATATAACGATGCAAGAGTAGCAAAAATTTCACGCGCCCTGGCCGTCTGCGCCAGGCTGGGCAGCTTGTTGGCTGTAATATCCTGGTTGCAATTGTCAGCCGAATCCGACCACATTTCATAGGACCTTACCACCCCAGTAGTTGGAATAGTATGAGCTAGGGTCCCCGGTGGGCCACTGGGCCTGAGCACCCGGGGCAGCGGCACCAGCGCCGACAGCCCCATCTGTCGCACCTGGCTGACTAGCTCCAAGCCCAGTGCCGACGGCACCTGGAGCACTCTGCGGCATGCCTGGACTCGCAGGATTGGCACCGCCTGCGGGCTGGTTGGGGAACCCTGCATAAGCACCAAACCCGTACTGTCCGTACGTGCTGGGTTGTGGCATGCCATACATGGGCTACAAAACCACGGAAATGAGACAAATGAGAAGTCAAGACAGTGGACGAGCTTCACTCACCATGTTGCCGTACGGTGCCGCTGTGGGAGAGGGGCTCATAGCACTAGGCTGCACGGTCGCACCGTCCGCTCTATCTTTGCCCCAACTACACTTGATCGGCCTGCCGTGAACCATCTGACCTTGCAACTGAACGATCGCCATAGCAGCATGTTCGTGTGTGTCGAGTTTGACAAAGGCAAAACCACGATCAGCTTGCATGCGAATCTCAGACAGATAGCCGATAGATTGGAACAACGGAATGAGGTCCGCCTGGGTGCAGTAAGGTACCAAGTTGCCGACATAGACGGTGGTGTTGTAAGACGGTGTTTGCTGGACAACGGCTTCATAGGAAAGGGGGCCGCCCTGGAAGTTGATTGGTGCGGGTGCGGTGCCCAGGGTTCCGGTGGGACGAGGAGGAGGTACTCCTCCGCCGCTGCTGCCGCCGCCGCCTCCCTGAGTCTTCTGGTTCGCCCAGTTGACACGGATGGCACGGGAACCAAGCCATTCGCCGTTCATGGTGGCGATGGCTTGTTCGGCGTCTGTCTTGTCCCTGAACGCGAGGAAGCCATATCCACGAGATTTCCCAGAGTTCATATCCCACATGACACGAGCATCGGATAAGGTACCAAATGCGCTGAAAGCCTTGGCGAGTACCTCATCGTTGACTTCGGGGGAAAGATCACCGACGAAAACATGGTAATGACCGGTGGTGTCTTCCTTGTTTTGCTGTCCTTGGTAGGCCCAGTTGACACGGATTTCTGTGTCGAAAATTTTGCGGCCGTTGAGGGTCTGCAGCGCAGTCTCTGCAGCGCGCATGTCGAGATACTCGACGAAACCGTAGTTGAGGCCACCATGTTGATAGTTGCGATCTGGAATGATTTTGACATGCTGGACTGGACCAGCGACGGCAAAGATTTCGGTGAGCATGTACTCGGTTACGCGAGGGCTCAGGTTGCCGACGTAGAGATGGGCGCGCCTCTGCGGGTGGGGGTCAAGCGGGGCGGGGGGAAGAGGCGAGAGACGTACTGGCGCTTCGGCTGGGCCCCCCATGCCTATGGGATTCATGACTTAATAGAGAGACTGGGGATGGTGAGAAGGAGCCGGGGGACGGGGGAGGACACGCACAAGAGGAAAGACGGAGAGAGGGAAAAAAGACAGACGGAAAGGAGAAATAGAGATAAAATGAGAAACAGAGAAGACAGAGAAGAGGACAGGCAACAAGTTTCGCTCACTCCCTCGACGCTCGACGCAGATCAAGTCAACCTTTGGCACGCCACACTTGCATGGGAACACGTCGGTCCTACCCGAGCTACCAACTACTGCTTTGTCGGCACATTCAACAGCACATTTCCCCCGCTGCTCGGGATGTACGACACGTTTCCGTTCCCAGACAGCGACTGCACGATCGCCTTGCTCGCCTCGATCTTCCGCAGCGCCAAAAACGCATCCCCCGCCTTCTCCAACGCCCGAGACACCGTCGCCGCCGCCTCGGCCTCCCCCTCCGCACGGATGACTGCAGCTTGTCGCTCTTGTTCCGCCTGTCGTACCCTCAGCATCGCGCGCTGTGACAGCCAGCGCGCTTACCTTTTCAACGATGAACTTGGCCCGCTCGGCATCTGTTCTCGCCGTCAGCCTGTCACATCGCCAACGTCCTTGTCTGTCGCACCTTGTTGGGCTATTTGTTTCGCTTCGACGGCCTACAAGGTTTCGGAGGCTCAGATCGTCTCCCTCGTCATCATGAACCATACCTGTGTGAATTCCTGAAGAAGATGCGTTAGCCCTTGCATTGTTCATTTCCGGGGAACCCACTTTTCCAAACGTCAAATGCGTGATGGACACATCTTCCAACTTGATGTTGAATTCCCCTGCGCGCTGCATGAGGTCTGCTCTTATTCTGGACGACACTACCTCTCGTTGCGTGATCAGCTCCGCTGCATCAAATTGCGCGACAATGGCCTTTAGCACTTCATTCCCAATAGAGGGAAGTACTCGTTCGTCGTAGTCCAAGCCCAAGCTCTGGTAAATTTTGGGCAAGTGGTCGGTGTCGGGCCGTGAAAGCACGCGCAGTGTCAATGAGACCATTTGCAAGTCCTTGGAACCCGTCGTGGTCGAAATGTTCTGATTCCAGTGTTCATTAGCACCATCGACGACGCGAGCACTAGCTACAGCACCCACCCGAGGTTTGGTGCGGCAGTCGTACAGAATAGCCCGCTGCAGCCAAGGCACCAAGAAGTGCGTCCCTTCGCCCGTGGCCTGGCAGTGCTCGTTTTCATAATCCAATCACTGGCGAGAAATGAAAGAATACCTTGTCTTTTACGCCAGAGAAACGATCAAACATGACCGCGCGGAAACCTCCTGGCACATCGTAAATGCTGGCCTGCACGACCGCAAATGCAAAACCCAGTGGAACTGCGGACAGAGGAAATGAGAACGTTGCTTTTACATTCTAGATAGTCGAGTTACTTAGCAGACGAGTCGCAGCTTGTGGAAGAGCCATGAGAATAGGTGTACAGACCCGGGCAAATATTCAGATGACCTCAACAAACAGAGAGTAAACAGAGCGTCTAGGTAGAGCGCGATTTGAATATTATCAGGTCTCCTCTTCTATCCACCTCTCCACCTTCCATTCGTGCAGAATGGCTCCCAAACTGCATCGCTCGTTTCTTCCTTGTGCTTGCTTCTACAAGCCCCGCCTTTCTCGCCGCGAGTCTCAACAATAACTTATCACCTACTCCGACCTCTAACCGAGGGTCTAGCTTCAGATGCACTGGTAGTCCTGCAAGGAATGACACGACAGAAAGCGCGAGAAATGGATGCCTTGTTTCTTTTCCGTGCGAAGAAATAATACGGTCATCACGTCCCAGATTACGCGCAGGGATGCGATCAAGCTCAAGTTGGAGCTGGTGTACAAGAACGTTGGTGAAGTAGGAAAAAGTGGGCAAGCGAAACCCACCTCATCGACCACGCCCGGCCATCCCTGTGTCATGAACACGCTTCGATGTCGGCCATACCCACCAAGCAACTCATCTGACCCAAGTCCACTGAGAAGCACTTTCGCAGGACTCGCATATGGTCTGTAGTCCGAGATCGAAGCGTCGCGTACACGACCTACACCACGTGAGGCAAAGTATAGCGCTAAAGCAAGACTCTGCCATTGACCGTGAGGCAGTATGCAGGCTGAAGGATGGTACCACACGTACGAGGTCCATTACAGTCCTACTGGGATACATCGTCGCCTCGACTGCTGATCTCGCAGCTTGGCTCTCCTATTTTATATGTGTGAGAAACATGATCGTTCTGGCTGTCTCTGCAATTACCTCGTACGGAACGTCAACTTCGACCTAGAGATGCTTCAATACCTATCGAGCGTAACCTTTGGTGTGGAGACTCACGAAGTTCCATACTCTTCCTGGGCATAATACCCTGAGCTCTTCCACCTCTTGAAGGCCAGTTACCCTGTCTGGAACCATGTAGGACGACGATTCCCCGTCGTCACCGCTGGTACCATTCTGCATCGTCTTCAAATATTGTTTCCTCTTTTTCTTAGGGAACGCTCCGATGTTGCCATCTAGCTGCAGTTGTGTCTTGCGTGGGTTCTCAAAGGCCACGTTCAATAGATCAATTGGTTCGTCAAGCGAAATGTGTCTCATTGCAAGAAAATCATTAACAGCGTCATGACGGGTGCATGTCCTTGCATACCTGTGTGCCAAGAAGGCCAGCATCGTGGAGTCAATCCCTCCGCTGAAAAGGATAGCCACTTTGCCTCCGTCCTTTGTCACTTGTGGGATATCTCTTACGCGCAGCATCACACTTCTATCCAGATGAGAAATAAGTTGATCCACGGCCTCTTGGAAAGGCGTAGGGAGGGGGCTAGCACTAAGCCCTTCTATTATTGGAAGATTGTCGGGTGGTAACGTTTGATTGACTTTCCTGATTACACCCTATCACGAAGCGATAAATAGCAAGGCTTCTCAACGGAGGTTCACATACGAAGGGCGTATGTCCAACACTTTCCCGGGGTATGACAACCAGATTGCTGTCAAAGTCGGTCACAAGCTATCGCGACAAGACCCGTTCCATCAGGTTCAGTTCTGCGGTACAAGTCGGGACCGCATACATTTCCAGGCTCACGAAGTGAATTGAGATCGAGAGCAAATATCCCATCAGTGGGGAGTTCCTCCAAGTCATATGTATCGTCTTCGCCAACCGATACCGATGCAAGAAGGAAGAACGGATTACTCAAACTAGGTTTGTGTATCAACAACGACCGCCGACCAAGCGGATCGCGAGCAAAATACAACTTCTTGGACGACCCCTGCAGAGAATCAGATGGTCTGGAATTGAGGATCAGGGAACGGACCTGGTAAAACACGAACGCGTATCTGATCGGGGAGTGAGTAAACGCGCCCAGGGATGGGCTAGAGAACCTACGGTCCCTCTATGTTCCCGATGATCTCTGAAATTGAGAACGGTGCAGTCACGCTCTGAAAGCGTTCAAAGACTTTCTGACCATCATTTTCCGCTGGATCTATCTTTGGATGGGCATCGGCATCGGGAATGACGAAATTCTTGGACGATTGATTCCTACCTCCAGACCTTCGAAGACCTATAGTACGGATAGTGCGAGTTAAACGTCGTTCACTGCATCTACGTACCTCTCCGTTCCAACATAATACGTCCCCATCCCCAGTATGGGGCTGTACGATTGGTACGTTCCCTCTCAGCCGAAGCTCAGAGGCATAGAATTCGAGGATATGTCCACCAGAACCCTTGGTTGGGGAGCCACACGCTGCGTCGCGAGGTGGAAAGCCGACGAAGGTTGCGTGTTGTGCATCGGGTCCTACATGAAGGTACTTCAGTTTTGGTGCATGTATACTAAAACGACAATATTAATGGGCCCACCCCGGGCAGCGTTTACACGCCTTAATTTGTCCGATATAACACGGTGAGTATCCTGCTCGTGGAGTGTTCGTAAAGAGCAAAAGATCCCACACATCGAGGAAGTTGTATGAATGAAATGTGGTACCGGTGTCTGAATTTCTGGCTGATATCGGCATCTTGGAGTAGGGTCCGTTGATTGAGCTCGTGCCATGTGGAGATCGCATCATGCTCTCGGAAGGTTCGTCGTCATAACAAAGCTTCATTTTTTGTTTCTACTATCATACGAAACAATCTGTATGGTACGCCTGGTTACAATCGCTGTTTGACATCGAATCTATAGGGACGCCAGACTAGTGTGTGGATGTCATTTACGCAGAGTATGTGCTTGCGGACACCGTACCGCCACGACCGGTCCAGTTGACGTCTGAGTTTTTGTGAGCGTAAAGTGTATGGACAAGTCGGCGAAAATTTAAACGTACGGATGTCCTCGCCTTTCTTGAGGTTTGCGTTCTCTTTTCCGGGAAGGACACGGAAGGTGTGTGCACCAAAGTAGTCACGCTATGGCAGGGCCGTGTCAGCGAATGGTTACATCACGCGTGGATCAATACGCACCTGACCCTGGATGAGGTTAGCGGGAACAATTTCACTCCTGTATCCATCGAAGAAGGCAAGGGCGGTGCTGAAGGCAGGGGTGGGTATTCCCCAGAGAACAGCCTGAGCAATGATACGTCTCCAACCAGGCTGAGCCTTGTGAACGGCTGCAAAATAGAAATGGGATTGGTATCGCAATGACAAAACATGGAATAGCCCAAGCATACCCTTGTTGAAGAAGCCATCGAAGAGGAGGGACTCTAGCTGAGGATTTTTTTCGTAGGCAGAAGTGATATCACCAAGGAAAACACTCTGCAAGAATGAGTTATTTGGGTGTTAGGAGGTGACATTGAACAAACCTTGATAATGCAACCACCACGCCACATGCGAGCAATGCCAGCATAGTTCAGGTTCCATTTCAACTGCGACATACATTAGTAAATTGGCTTCTCCCAGTAGCGAATACGAACCTCTTTGGCGGTCTCCCTCATAAGCATGAAACCTTGGGTGTACGAGATGATCTTGGACGCATAGAGAGCCTGTTCGAGATCATCGATGAACTGTTGCTTGTCGCCACGGAAGGGCTCCTTCTGTGGACCAGCAATGACCTTGCTTGCACGCGTGCGCTCCTCCTTGATAGCAGACAAACAACGGGCGAACACAGCCTCGCCGATCAAGGTAACTGGATTGCGTTCATTATCAAGCTAGGATTCGTCATCTTCGTGGGATAGTGCAACATACCAGCTGTGCCAGCGTCGAGAGCAGCAATAGCTGTCCACTTGCCAGTGCCTTTTTGTCCGGCTTGGTCCAGAATCTTGGTGACAAGCGGAGCGCCATCATCATCGTTGAACTTCAAGATGTTCGCGGTGATCTCGATGAGGAAGGAATCCAAGACACCCTTGTTCCACTTCTCAAAGATCTCTGCGATCTCCCGTTCTTCAAGGCCAAGGCCACGCTTGAGGATGTCATAGGCTTCCGCAATCAGTTGCATGTCACCGTACTCGATACCTAGATCGAGTCTGAGCTGCATGGAGGCAGAGACAAAAAAAACAGAATAAGATACCATTGTGTACCATCTTTACATAGTGTCCAGAACCGGTCTCGCCGACCCAGTCACAGCAGGGCTCGCCTTTCACCTGAGCAGCGGTGGCCTGGAAGATTTCTTTGATGGCGGGCCATGCATCGGTGGAACCACCGGGCATGAGGGAGGGACCATGTCGAGCACCTTCCTCTCCACCGGAGACGCCCGAGCCAACAAACAAGAGACCCTTTGCCTCGAGTTCTTGGGTGCGGCGGATGGAATCGGGGTAGTGTGAATTACCACCGTCGATAATAATGTCACCCTTTTCAAGGTAGGGCTCGAGCTGGGAGATGAAGCTATCCACTGCAGGACCGGCCTTGACGAGGAGGATGATCTTGCGCGGACGCTTGAGCTTGGCGACGAGCTCTTGGATGGAGTGTGCACCCTGGACCTTGGTGCCTGTAGCGAGTGATGAGGAGGGGAGTTGGATGTGTATGATATCATCACGTGCCTTTGGCCTCGTTGGCGAGGAAATCGTCGACTTTGCTGGTCGTGCGGTTGTACGCGACGACAGTAAAGCCTTTGTCGTTCATGTTCAGAATCAAATTTTGACCCTGTGACGAATATTCACGATGCCTGATCGGAATGGGGAGGACAGGAGATGCGTACCATGACTGCGAGGCCGATGAGGCCGATGTCACCTCTGCGGGGGGACTGGTGAGCGACTGCGAGGAAACATTTGAGAGACGTACACTGGAGCAGCCATTGTGAGGGGAGGAGGGAAGGGATGATGGGAGGAAGATGGAGAGTTGGTCGGACTGATCGGATTAGATTAAGGCAGTCCCAGCTCGGACCGAGGCGTGAGACACCCTCCCATGCAGACTCCGACAGCTTTGTCACCGCTGTCACCACGCCCGGTGGGGAGTGAAAATACATGCAAAAATGTCAGTCTCCGTGCAACGCACGCCCTGAGAGCCCGGTCGTGGATGTTGCATTCTCTGAGCGTTGTCGCGCGGAACGGCTGATGGACACGCTGACACACCAATTCGGACTGACGTGGAGGTCTGTTCCAATATCCCCTTTCGACCTACGCCTATGGTTCCTCCCTATCGCCATACCACCCATTCGCACCAGGATGTCGTTTGCCAGGGATGGTTGCTCAAAAAGAGGCGCAAGAGGATGCAGGGTACGCGCTCAGGTTTTGTTCCCAGCATCCCCGACCGACCCGCATCCACAGGGTTCGCGCGCCGCTATTTCGTCCTCCACCAGTCAGGCACATTGTCCTATTCATTCGATCCGAAACGCCCTATTCGCGATCAAATCTTCCTGCCTCATGCCGCGCTCTCCACCGTCGTGGGCCGCAAGGACATTCATCTGGATTCGGGTACCGCCACCTTTCACATCAAGTGCCTTAGCCCGGAGGACTTTGATACATGGATGTCCGCTTTCAGGCAAGCAGACCGTATTAACCATTCTGTCATCCCGTGTGAACAGTTCCGAGCAGGAAATTCATCGCAGCAGATGGCCGCCGTTCAAATGCCAGCAGATTGGCTCCCAGGCTGTCCCATTCTCAATGGAACAAATCCAGTATCATTGCCGACGATATGGGTTCGGTATGTGCATCAATTCATCTTCCACTTGGGTATCATCGTCACCTCGGGCAGGCCATTGCTGAGTTGGAGAGTGCGATTGCAGCACTTCATGCCGAAGACCCAAGCAAGAAGCACAGTTCTCTCAAGTCCAAATCGGACAAGGAAAAGTCTGGTAGTGTAGGGTTGGTTTTCAGCAAGTTCAAAAAGTGTAAGCTTGAATGTTCTCAGCGACGATTTGAATACTAAAGCGTGGTCCCGGTAGCTGGCCCCCATCCAACACATGAAGATGGCACCTTGATTCGGCCCAGTCCAGACACGAGTATCAACACTCACCTTCAACGTGCTCATTTTGCACTCGAGTCCCTGAAGTCTCACCATGCTGCACTGCTGAGGTCGTTTTATGCAGCACCTAATGATACAGTGCCTCCAACGAGGCGTGGATCACCACTGGCGAGGACAACTGAGGAGAAAACTGAAGACCTTTTGTCTGCGTCTCATTTCTCTGCTTCGTTGAACCACCAGTCAAATAGGATATCATCGACAACGGATTTGAGTGACAGTGTGCCTGTGGAATGGTTTGACGCAGAAGATAACTTCGGAGAGGAATTCTTGCTCGAGGAGTCAACGCCTGAAGAAGATAAGGCACGGCCAGTATTGCAATCCAGGAGTTCGAGCATAAATGAATACGAGAGTGCGTCTAGCGATGAGGAGGACCATATATCACCGAGAACGGTCCGAGATGATTCCAATTTGCCATCTCATCAAATTGTCAGGAGAACACACCTTCCTTCAGGGCCCATAGGTGACGAAGGTAGTTTGTTCGCTATGTTGAAGAAGAACGTCGGCAAGGTATATCTCGGTTGCTTCACCCGATGCAGCAATTGATATCGTTGTGTAGGATTTATCAACCATAGCATTCCCTGTATCTTTCAATGAACCATTGACACTCTTACAACGGACGGCCGAGGAACTGGAATACCATGGATTACTGCGACAGGCCGCTGAGACTAATGAACCAGTCGAACAAATATGTTGTGTCGCGGCGTTTGCGATATCCAGTTATGCGCACACGAGACATCGCTCTGGCAGGAAGGGGTTGTAAGTCGTACCCGTAATGTATACCTGCATGTCATGTTGAGATTTTTGTCAGCAATCCCATGCTCGCGGAGACATTTGAAGATGTCCGGATGAAATTTCTCGCGGAAAAGGTTTCGCATAACCCGGTCGTCATCGCCTATCATGCTGAGGGGGGTGGATGGGAACTGCACGGCACGTCCGCTGGGAAGACCAAGTTTTGGGGTTAGTTGGTGCAGTACCTCACTCCCATGTGAAGCGGGCAGACGAGTGGCCTCATAATTTCTCTAGGTAAAAGCTTGGAAATCATCCCCCTAGGCACGACGTACCTCAAGATAGGTGACAATCAATATGAATGGTAAAATAAATATTGCGTGCGTGCCCAAGTATTAATTGATCTTCCAGGAATAAGCCATCCTCTTTCATGCGCAATTTGATGATGGGAACTAAGTACCTTGAACACTGCGGAAAAATGACAATCGAGAACACGGTCAGCGGAGCTAGCTGTATCGTCGACTTCAAACAAACAGGTTATTGGGGCACCTCCAATGAAGTCGTCGGTACTGTCCTATCCAAGTCTGGAGAGGTATGCGCACGCATCGAGGGAAAGTGGGACGACCAGATCGTTCTTGCCCTTGATTCTTCACATCTCCGCGTGCTTTGGCGCATCACACCATTCCCGAAGCAGTCGATGGAGTATTACGGGTTCACTGCGTTCGGAATCACTTTGAATGAGATCACCAGCGACATCGATGGCAAGCTCCCGCCTACTGATTCGCGATTTCGGCCCGATGTGCACGCACTCGAAGAAGGAAACGTCGACGAGGCCGAAGCACAAAAAACGCGTTTAGAGGAATTACAGAGAGATAGACGAAGACGTGGCGTAGACCGAACCCCTCGCTGGTTCAAGCAGGTTGGTGACGATTGGAGATACAAAGGTGGCTATTGGGAAGAAAGAGCGATGGGATGGAGAACCCCGGCGGTCGAACCTCTCTGGTGATAGTAGCTGGAGCACGTTGATACCAAATGAGGAAGGTCCACGCGCGGATTCAAAACTTGTGGACCCGCAACCGAGTAGTTGTAACAATGTCCCCACTGGTCCTCCAACGAGGCACAAGACACTCGAGATGCGCCTTGAAGCGTTACCTTGCGACGCGTGCACAGGCCGTCGAGAAGGACTGTTCTTCCATCACACCACCCTATGCCAAACTGCTCGAAAAACTGCAGCACGTACGAAAACTGCTCAACAACAGGCCGCTAACGCTGGCAGAAAAGGTTCTGTATAGCCACCTAGTTGACCCGGAGAAAAGTTTGTCCCGTGGTGGAAATATCAGAGGTGAAACCTACCTGCAACTTACCCCACAACGAGTGGCAATGCAAGATGCATCGGCACAGTTGAGTTCTTTTTCTGTTTTTGATTGACCTACTCAAGAAACGCCAGGATGGCATTGTGAGTTCATCGCGTGCGAGAGCCCTTCCTTATATTTACCCAGTCTCAGATTACAATTCATGAGCGCTGGTCTCTCCCGATGCGCTGTGCCCACGAGCATACACTGTGATCATCTTATTCAAGCGGTCGACGGTGCATCCTCAGATCTGGAGGTAACCTACTCTTTATCTATGAGTCTGCATGACTGACGTGTCAATATAGCGATCCATTGTCTCCAACAAAGAGGTTTTCGACTTCCTTGAAAGTGCTGCCCGAAAGTATGGAATTGAATTTTGGAAGCCTGGGTCGGGTATCATTCACCAGATCGTACTCGAAAATTACGCCGCTCCCGGGATGCTCATGTACTTACCTTTTCTCGCTACGTATGCG
The DNA here is from genome assembly GCA_038094355.1 of Afroboletus lepidellus. NCBI lineage: Eukaryota > Fungi > Basidiomycota > Agaricomycetes > Boletales > Boletaceae > Afroboletus > Afroboletus lepidellus. The sequence continues at coordinate 2,176 of JBBPUA010000036.1, read as the reverse complement.
TGGACTGAATGTTGGTGCAATATAGGCTGGGCACTGGTGTGTCATTCACAAAGATCGCGTGTATGTGCAAAGCATGACGATGATCTGTAGATTCTCACACCCCAAATGCCGGAGGGCTTGGTCTACTTGCTATTGGCGTTGGTGGTGCAGACGCTGTGGACGCCATGACTGGCACGCCTTGGGAACTGAAAGCCCCCCATGTCGTCGGTAAGATCTTTATCTTGCGTGGGGAGCCACCTACTTCATGATCCGCCAGGCATTCGCCTTACAGGCAAGCTGAGTGGCTGGGCGACTCCTAAAGACTTGATCTTGCATGTAGCGGGAAAGCTCACTGTCAGGGTGCGTTTGTTCTGTCATCCACGCGAATGCCCATTAACTGGCTGGAAGGGGGGTACAGGACGCATTCTCGAATATTTTGGACCAGGAGTTGCGGCTCAGTCATGTACAGGTGCGCGGAACTTTTTTTATCAACCAGCTCACGACCTAGAACCTTACAGGGCTGGCCACTGTTGCAAACATGGGGGCCGAGGTGGGTGCAACGACCTCGACTTTCCCTTACACAGAAAATATGCGCGCATACCTTCACGCAACCGGGCGTGGTCCCGTAGCCCGTGCTGCGGACGAAGCGGCTGCCAAGGGATTTTTGAGTGCCGACGAAGGTGCTGAATACGATGAAGTGATTGAGATTGTACGTGTCGCCATGGCAATAACATTCCTCGTCTGAGTCTTCTGCTCAGAACTTGTCGGATTTGGAGCCCATGATCAACGGCCCGTTCACTCCAGACCTAGCTACACCTCTGTCCAAGTTTGGGTCCTTCGTCAAGGAAAATGGCTGGAAAGACGAGCTTTCTGCCAGCCTAATCGGGTCCTGCACCAATAGCTCCTACGAGGACATGGTAAAATTCCTTGTGAAGCTTGGGAGATGGTGTTTACATTGACGCCCCAAAGACCAGGGTCGTAGATATCGCAAAGCAGGCACAAAGTGTTGCATTAACCGCCAAAGTTCCTTTCCTCTGCACACCCGGTTCGGAACAGATTCGCGCCACTATGGAGCGTGATGGAATCACAGGCACTCTAGAGGATGTCGGTGTTGTCGTTCTTGCAAATGCATGTGGACCTTGTATTGGCCAAGTAAATTTCATTCTACTTTTTGGAATATAACTAACATCCTGTCGTAGTGGAAAAGAGAGGTCTCAAAGGGCGAAGAGAATGGTACGTAATTCTCAGAAAGTGTCTTTACTTCAAACCTGACATCGTTCATGTAGCTATCTTGACGTCATTCAATCGGTGAGCTGACTTCTCACCTTCAGTGATCATTCTCAACGAGTTGCACAGTAACTTCAAGTCGCGCAATGATGGTAATCGGTATACCATGAATTTCCTCGCTTCTCCTACTGTCGTTACGGCCATGGCATTCTCCGGGAAACTGACATTCAACCCCATGACTGACGCTATTGCCTTGCCAAATGGACAACTGTTCAAGTTCTCGCCACCATCTGGCCAGGACCTCCCTACCGAAGGGTTTGCCACGGGAAATACGGATTATTATCCTAGTCCCATGCCAGAACCTCAGCCAGAAACCCAGATTATCATTCACAAGGATTCTCAGCGTCTCGAGATACTGGAACCATTCCCTAGTCATTTTGGACCCCAGAACCCAAGAGGACTCGAGCTCCCACCCCTGAAAGTTCTGATGAGGGTGAGAGGTAAATGTACCACTGATCACATATCAGCCGCAGTGGGTCGAGTTTGATGAATCGGTTTATTCGATTTGATTGATCCTCGTTGCCAGGGTCCATGGCTAAAGTTCAAGGGACATCTTACCAATATATCAGAAAATTTGCGTATGTCGGGACCCTGGTTCTTCGACTCAATCTGATGGCTGCTTTTAGTTATTACGGCCGTTAATGACGAGGGCGGTGACATGAATGTAGCATTTGACCATGGTCACAATGCTTCTCAATCCAAAAGTGACACTATTCCTACCATCGCTAAGAGACTCAGGGGGCGAAATCAGCCGTGGGCTTTGATTGTGGACGATAATTATGGTGAAGGTAGCGCCCGCGAACACGCTGCACTGCAGCCTCGATTCTACGGTACGATTTAATTTAATTTGATTTAAAAATTTTCACAAATCGACCTGGGCTTCTAATCGGTGTTCCCAGGCTGTGCCATG
>JBBPUA010000035.1:29821-47277 GCA_038094355.1 Afroboletus lepidellus | reverse complement strand
CCCCCCCTCTCCCTGCCCTCGCACCGCTTCTCGCCCGCCATGCTGCCCCCGCCGCTGCCACCCCTCCGTCCGCCACAGCCGCCCCACCCTCCAAGCGCGCCCGTGCCCAGAAACCCTCCGAGAAAAACTCGGATTCCACCCCTCCCTCTCCCGACGAGTCCGTGCAGTCCGAACCCGCGACAACATTGTCTGCGACCGAGGACAAGCGCCGTCGGAACACTGCCGCGAGCGCCCGCTTCCGTCTCAAGAAAAAGGAACGCGAGGCTGCCCTCGAGCGGCGTGCCAAAGAGCTCGAGGACCGCGTCGTCGAGCTGGAGCGCGAGTGCGAGGGCCTTCGTCGCGAGAACGGCTGGTTAAAGGGCCTGGTGGTCGGCGTCACCGGTGCTGGCGCTGCTCAGCACCAGCAGACGTCTGCAAAGTAAACAAAACATATCGATTCGGTATGTTTCTCTCGCTCAGCGCTCTTCGCGGCCACGGATGTTCACCCTCGTTCAGCCATCTCATTTCCAGGGGAACGGTGAATATGCGGGTCTTGTCTCTACGATCCATTCGTTTATCACGACTTTCTCCACTTTTCGGAGAGCACGTCCGATCCGGTTTCGCTCGAGCGCTTTCTGTATTATTAACCGTATATAATCTGCCCGTGTGCGCTCGATATGGATGTGGGCATCGGCTATTTCGTCCGGTGTAATGCCAGCTCTGCGCCCGTGTTCCCTCAATGCGGCTTCATCACATCACTCAAAGTTATGGGAGGACCCTGCATGTACGTACCGTCTCTTGATCGAACAGCACCTCGTGTCTTCTAGGCTGGTTCACGCACTCACCCCTGGCCGGGCACCCACCGGCCACCTATCACTTGACCATCCTTATCCGGGCCCCGCGTCCGATCTCACTTATCGCTGACGCATGGTGTCGAAACAACTTCTAACGCGATCTCGTACACTACACGTTTGATCAGTAACAGCGCGCGCAAGATCTCCCGGTCGCCGTATCCGCATCTTTCTTCTAAGCTCGCGTGGTGTCGGCCTCGTAAAACTTCATCAGATCCCGGACGTCCTCTCGACTACCGAGGAAGACGGGGCACCGCTCGTGGATGCTCTTGGGAACGAGGTCCAGAATGCGCTTCGTCCCGGTCGTGGCCAGACCGCCCGCCTGATCACACGGTCAAATCACGACACGACATACGCGACGGCCGCCACTTGCCTGCTCTGTCAGGAACGCCATTGGGAATGCCTCGTACAGCATACGCAACTTGCCGGACTTGCTCTTCTTATCGTCGGGGTAGCCAAAGATGCCGCCGTACAGCAGCGTTCGGTGCACGTCGGCGACCATGGAACCGATATACCGAGCAGAGTATGGCGATCCAGTCTTGGGGTACTTGATCGAGTTGAGATACGCGTTGACCGGTGGATGGAAGTACATGGAGTTGCCCTCGTTGAACGAGTAGATCTTGCCTCGCGGCGGGATTTTGATCTACGCGTCGCGTCAAGGCGCATTTCCGACCGCAAAGACAAACAACGTACATCTGGATGGGTCAGGATGAATTCGCCCAGCGCTGCGTCCAGGGTGTAGCCGTTGACGCCGGAACCCGTGGAAAGAACGAGATTGGCAGAAGACCCGTACCTAGCGATCTGCTCAGTGACTCGGCGGGATCGTCGCCAGGATGACCTACATAGTGTACCCAGCGGCAACCATCTCGCTGCCAGACCTAAGCACATCTTCGAGCGTGCCGGACGAGCCCGGTCGCTATGACACGTTGACCCATCTGGCGTGACAGCGCGAGACGCCACTTACCACCGCGTAGATGCCAAAGATGGTACCGATGTTGACACCAGCGTCGATGTTGCTGCTGCCGTCGAGCGGGTCGAACACGACACAGTACTTGCCCCTGTGGCGCTCCTCGATGATGACCGCGTCGTCGAGCTCCTCGGACACGAGCACGGCCGTCTTGCCAGAGGCCCGGAGGGCATTGACCATGATGTCATTGGAGAGGACGTCCAGCTTCTTCTGTTCCTCCCCCTGAACGTTGGTTTCTCCCGCGAGTCCGACGCTGGGAAAGACGCGATGGGAATACGACGCTCTCGGAGGTGGCGTACGTACAGGTTGATGAGACGGGCTCTGCGGACGTTGGTGGCGATGAACTTGGACGTCACCTGGATCGCGGTCAGGAGCAGCGTCAGATCGCCGGTCGCAGTCGCGCCTAGACGCATCTGATCCTGGAGAACGTGTCTTGGCAAGTGCGAGATCAGTCAGTGTTTCCGACCAGCGTCGTGTGTTCGTACCGGGTCAGCGTGATGAGGTCGGTGCTGGGGAGTTCCTCGGCCATTCTGCGCGCTGGAAATGGGGCTGGTGGGCGACGATGCGACTTATATGTAGGCTTGGATTGGCGCGGATGAAAACGGGCGCTGGATGCTCCGGCTGGCCTTGTCACACGCTCCGGAACATATCGCGCTTCCGTCCCCTGTCACAATAGCAGCTGATTACACCGAACCGTACAGTAGCAACCTACGCATATCACGGAAATAAATGGCTCATCTTTTCCTCTTCATTCCGACGACCGATGCTGGGTCTTTGCCCTTCCGTGTCCGTAGCGGAATAGGGAACGTGTCACTGTCCTCGTCGTCTTCCACGCTGCCTCTCATGTCCCCGTCCCCCCTGATCCCGCTCGTATTCGGCACGATGCCCTCACCCATGCCAATCTCGTTCCCAGAACCTGCGTCCCACCCCTCTTCCTCTTCATCCTCCTCGGCGTCGTCCTCCTCGTCTCGAACTTGCGAAGACGCCTGCGCAATTGCAGCAGCGATTTCTGCACTGATGCTCGCGACTTGGCTCTCGAGTGGCTCGTCCGGTCCGCTGCATTCTGCCGATCGAGCATTCGCTGTCTGCGAGAAGAGCGCAGAGATCGTCCGGACCGATTCCTCCAGCTCCAGATCAGCCGCATCGTCGAGTACCTTCTGTCTCTTGGGTTTGAAGCTGTACTTTCTACATGGGCGAATGAGAACGATGATCACAGGAAAGAACATGGTAGTCAGAACTTACATTGTCGGATCGGGCTCCCACGTTGGGTCGTGGGTTCGCATGTGCTGCGTGAGCGTCGTTCGGCGGGTAAATGTCTTTTCACATTCTGGGTCTTCGCATTTATACGGGCGCTTCCCTGTATGTGTGCGGCGATGTCTCGCGAGGCTACTCGAGTCCCCAAACGTCTTGCCACAGCCCGGGTACTCGCAAGAGTGCGGTTTCTCGCCAGTGTGCACTCGCTGATGTACATGCAGAGCGGATCTCTAACGTGATGTCGGAACAGATTCTAGCTATCAATAGGAAGGACAAACCTGAATAAATGTCTTTCCGCATCCCGCATGTCCGCAGACAAATGGTCTTTCGCCTGTGTGTATTCGCATATGCCGGGCGAGATCACTTCGTCGGGTAAAGGACTTGCGACATTGGGGGTCTTGACAGGTATGGACACTGGGTACTTTGTCCTTGTCCTTCTCGCTGTCTGCGTCCTTGTCTTTTCTCTTCGGCTTCTTGGATTCCGTGGCAGATTTACGCGGCGGGGATGACGAAGAGGCGATAGGCTGAGTGGCCGGACGCGACGGACTGGATGGCGACTTGGAACGCTGGGGAGTGTGATCGCTACGTGACCGAGAAACGGGGGAGGCAGTTCCAGCGGACGAAGGAAGACGCTGACGGTCTGGGTCTGTTTCAGCCACGAAATGAGAAGAAAGATGGTTCAAGATGTCGCTAATATCATTGAATTCTCCTGGAACAGTGGAATGAGGATCTGACAAAGAACCTTCGGTGCGGGAGGGATGATTAGGCGAACGCCTATCACTATCCCCATCTCTGTCATTTTCGGCATGGTCTGCCGAAGTGAGATATGACAGATCCAAGTCATGGTGATTCCTCTCCTCGGCAGCATAATTGTCACCGTCACCTGCGGTAAGAGAACGGAATGCAGGTGTGGTACGTGTTGTTGGCTGGCGGCTTTCCACGCTGATACCGTTTCCTTTCGAAGACTCCATGTGGCGCCCGTTCGAAGTTGCATGCGCAGCCTGCAGCATTGCAGCAATCCCACTAAGATTCAGCCCAAGTTCTGAAATTCCAGACTCGTCAGCGTGATGGCCACCCTCGTGAGCAGAGCCTCGCGCATTGCTGTTCGTTTGGTCTCGGCCGTCTTGTCCCGCGAGAGCCTGTTCCTGTCGTTGTTGGGCGGCAGCGCTCAGTAAGGCAGCAGAGGCGGCAGAAGCGTTCTGGTGGAGCAGGGTGGCAATCTCGCGCTCGAGCATTTCGACAGAGAAGTTCTCTGAGACAGAGGATGGACCAAGCGAGAGAGGGTGGTCTGGAGGTGAAGAATGAGCGCGGCGTGGGGGGTTAGTATAAGGTTGGGCATCGGACACATCGATGGAGTCTTCTTCGTGGATGAGTTCGTCTTCTGAGCCCAAGGGTTCGTCGTGGACGACGTCTGAGAGGTCGAGCACCGGTTCATGCTCGTCGTGCTCCATGCGGATGATCTGGGGTGATTCGAACATGGTTGAGTAAAGGAACGCTACATGAGCTTGCTTTATGCGTTCCGATGAGGCCACTCACCAAAGGGCGTGCCCGCCGTGAGGGGCGATGAGCGCGTCGTCGAGGTTGGATGGACGACGTTTACCTCATTTCATGAGTCATGTGATCTCTAACCTGATTGGGAAACTATGAGGTACGCTTCCAGAAAAGGCAACATCCTCCTTGTCCATGTGCCCCCACCAACGATGCCGCCAAAGACACGCACGAACCATCCAAGGCTGCCAAAAGCGCGGGGCTACCACTGGTATGCCGTCTTCCTCTTCATCCTTGGTACCCTCTTCCCTCCACTCGGTGCGTATCGCCCCTCCCATGTCAACCAGAACTCACCTGCGCAATCTCCAGCCGTCGCAGCCAGATTCGGCATCGGCAAGGACTTTTGGCTCAATCTACTCTTGACCATCGCAGGCTATATCCCTGGTAGGCTCTGCACCATCCCCCCGCGTTGCTACTGTTTCATCGTCTTCGTAGGCCACGCACACAACTTCTATATACAGGTTCGCGGCCACAATCACTGCCCTCTCACAGCTTTCTCATTTGCTCCACACCACAGAACATCCGAAACAACAAGACGCATGCAAGAACTCCAAAGTGGGCCTTGCGTTATGGCCTCGTCGATGGATCCACCATCAGACGCCACGAACAGCGTTCACAGTGGGCTGGCAAATACAACGATCGGAATTATGACTCTGGCTATGATCAACAACCCTTAGAAGACGGCCAAGTCGGACCATCACGGCCCTCTACCATTGATGACACTCCACACGATGGCGACGGGCTGTGGCGACCTGACGACGAATCATACTATAGCACCGAGCGTGATGGCGGCTTACAAACACATGAATCGGGCGGACGCTGGCGCTACCCGGCTAATTTCGGTGATTCCTTTCCCGAAGATGCTGCCACCAAGAAGAAGAAGAAGAAGGACAGGTGGGCGAGGACGGAAGATGCATATAGCGTATCAGGACAGAAGAAGAGGAAGAAGAAGTCCAAGCGCCGTTCAACTGTGGGCGATGCGGCAGACGTCGACTCGACATATTCACATCGCACCGCATCCACTGCGGAGCTGGAAGTCCCAGAGGATGCGACAAGGCGAGTTTATGAAGGGCACGAGGAAGGAAACTCTCAGGTTGCGGAAGGAAACGGGCACACAGCGGCGTCTCGGGACGAATTCAACCATGAGTTCTGACGTGCTTTCTTAAATCACTTCGACAAGTACCCATACTTATCGTGATTGTTCTGGTTTCACCAGTTCACATAAATTATACCTCGGCCCTCTTTAACTCTGCTGGACTGCTGTGATATTACCTCGATCGAGTTATGGCCGCGGCTAATCATGCTTACCGTCTCGATCACGTGATGGCTAACGTCGAAAATATAGCCTCGGATGTAATCTCCACTGTACAAGCATATGGTTGTTCTCGCGTCCCAACCCGTCACCACATAAATACCGCGCATTCCGAGTCTCAGGACAGTCTATTTCCTATATCGTCTGTCCTACAAGTGCGATGGTATCTGCGCTCAAGGCGTTTGCTCTATTGCTCGCGGCATCAGCTACCTATGCTCAGGTGCTGGTTGACTTCCAAGTCGCCGAACCTCCACCTGTACCCCGCGACGTGCAGACGTGCACAATGATGATTCTCGAGTGAGTATCAAGAACGGTATGTATGACTGATGTGACAAACGCCAGCACAGGCGCACTTTTGGAAACTCGTACGGACAGTAAGTAAAAACCACCATGTATCATTGAAGGGTTTATGGATCTATTGTCCCGTATGTTCCACTAGCCCCGAGATCGTCGAATATTCGTGAGTCAAGAAGCGTTCCGTACGTACCCTGAACTACAACTGCATAACCAGTCCACCTACCGACTGTGGTGAACCCGGTTCATGGGCAGCGGTGACCCTGAACTTCACTGTTACGTCCAACGGCACTCAGTATGACCGTCTTGCGGTTTTTACCTTTCAGAACACTGAAAGTATGTTTGGTTTGTGTAATCCTCCGACTAGTCCTCATCGAGCATGGAATTTAGTTTGGCGGTCCTCGACTCCCGAGCCTACACGCAATGGAATTATCTGGACGTACATCAAGGATGTCACTCGCTATATTCCACTCTTTGCTAAACCCGGTCCTTTTATCTTGGAACTAGACAATCTTTTGGAGACCAAGTTGGACGGACAGTACGCTGGTGTGTATATCGACTACTCTCCAAGTATCTGTTTTTACCTTTTAGCTCAGCCACGCTCTATGCGACTTTCTATTCGGCTTCGCAGGACTCTCCTACGGCAGCACAGTCAAACCTCATCATCCCAATCTCCACCCTATCAAACAACTCGGCCGATTATGCTTCGGTCCCATCTGCATTCTCCGCGAGTCAAATTTCTACATTTTGCTGTTACGATACTGATTCTCGTTTTAGCTGAATGTCACGCTCCCTAGAAACACGGTGGAGATTTATGCCGAACTCTACGCGTCGGGCAACGCTAAAGAAGAGTTCTGGGTAGGTCACCTTCCTCAAGTATATTGTCTACTGACTGCCGCGGGCCATTCAAAAACAGTACTACAACATACCAAACGACTATCTCGGTGATCTTCCCCCCGATACAACTTATGGAGGTGGACCCTTCCGCGAGGTGCGCTTACTAGTCGACGGTCAGGTCGCTGGCGTTGCGTTCCCTTACGCGGTCATCTTCACTGGGGGGATCAACCCTTCCGTCTGGAGGTGGGACATTGCGCAGTAAGATGACATTCATTCATTCATCATCTCCTCTAGGCCCATTACGTCTTACGGAGCCCTCGACCTTCCGACCTACTTTCTAGACCTAACGCCGTTCGCTCCCACCTTTGCTGACGGTCTCCCCCACAACATCACTCTCGACGTGGTGTCCGCGGAGGCGAACCACATGTTGAACCAGAACTGGTACGTGTCGGGGCTGCTCCAGGTCGTCACGGATCCCTCTGGGAAACCGACGACAGGTATGATTACGAGCTACGATGTCGAGCCGTACGCGGCGACGGAGACGTCGGCCAGTATCGGCGGAGGGGACGTCAACGTCACGGTCAAAGCACACCGCTCGCTGTACATCGAAGCCCTCATCGTCGCCGGCAGCGGGGAGGCAAAGACGGTGGCGTTCCAGCAGATCCTGGACTATACCAACACGCAGTACTACCTCGCCAACGCCAGCGTCCAGGTGAGCGCAGGCGGTGCCGTTTTCGGTTAGGCGACGCTCAACGCACATGTCCGTCGTGCAGAACGTGGCGCAGGTCTCGTCGGGTTCCGTCTTGTCGCTTCATGACGGCGCCCCGGTCGTGGTGGACAACTTTGAATACCCGCTGTACATCAACGTGTCCTATTTGGATGTCACGAATACTTCGCAGACGTGTGGGGCTCTTGACTTCTCCTTGGTCGGCGTTGGCGTGCTGACGATGCGTCAGTCTATACCTCGTTTGACCATTCCTACAACCGGCAGGTCATCCCCGCTCCGTTCATTCTGGGCTCGACAATCGCTGAACGTCAGCAGACGGGTGCGTTCGTTACGGTCTCTTGATTAGCCGGACGTCTCACATAGGGTGTGCAGCTGGATATTACACGATAGCCTCGACAGGCAACGTAGGGAACGGAACGAGCAACAACACGTTTACTTACACAGATACCAAAGGCAACACGTACAATAGGGATGTGGACGCGGCTTACAACGCAGTCGTCTACGACCAGCAGAGTGGATCGCTAGCCACCCCCTCCGACTCGCAAGTGTCGTTCCCGATCGACGTTCAGAACGCACCCATTGTCAGGTTGCCTGGAGGTAAACAGTCGGTGATCACAGTATAAACAATATTGTTTTAGATATCGATCGTCGTCGTCCGACTCTCATACGGACATGGTAGTATGTACATGGGACATGCGCAGAGTCGTGTGAGTCGTGACACGTCGAGACAGCCTCGGACGTTGCTTCCACCTCCTCAAATCATCCATAACCTACACCACCTCTGGAAGTTGACTATGCACATGTTGAAGCGCGAACCATTCCGTGTTGAGACGGTACCTCCATTCCGGAAGCGAATGGAGCATCTGGGGAAAGCTCTCAGGTTCATGTCGCGGGAGCCTCGTCTTGCGCATCCGTTGAAAATGCTCACCGAGGTCAGCATCTAGAAGAGGCCGACGACTCGTCCGGTTTCCGGGTCCAGACCAACTTCCCAGAAACCTAGAAAGCTCTCATGAGACAGCGGTCGTGAGAGTGGGGCCTTGACGCTCACCTGGGCGTGTGCCAAGGCCTGGCATCGTCTGCATGTCTCCGAGAATGGGGTAAAGGAAGCCAGCACCAGCAGATAAGCGGACTTCGCGGATGGGAACGGTGAAACCAGTTGGCGCGCCTTTCAATGACGGATCGTGGGAGAACGAGTATTGCGTCTTGGCCATGCAAACTGGATACTGTGGTAAGAAACTCATCGAATCAGGTCTAATAGGAAACCACGCACTCGGGAGGTTTCGGTAGCCTTGACGGGTATACGTTTCTAGTTGCTTGGCAGCCAGTTCGCTCAGTACGATACCATCAGCACGATATATCTCTTTACAGATGATCTCAATCTTCTGGTCGATTGGCAGATCGAGGTCGTAAAGGAACTTGAAGTTGGACTCCCCTTCGCAAGCTGAGACGACAGCCTCGGCAAGAGCACGAGCGCCGGCACCGCCTTCAGCCCAATGGCTACTGACCACTGCTGCATCGGCGCCCGCAGCGAGTGATTCGTTGCGTACAAGGTCAAGCTCGGCAGCGGTATCAGATCTGCCAAGTATCATAAGACTAACGAGCATCGAGGAATGGGCACATACGTACGAGAAGCGATTGATAGCAATAATAACCTTGAGACCAAACTTGCGGGCATTCTCAATGTGTCGGGCGAGGTTCTGGCAACCTTTCTGAAGGATAACAAGATCCTCCTTGGTGTAGGTATCAGCGAGGGGCTTGCCAGGGGTCACCTCAGGTCCTCCGCCGTGCATCTTCAGTGCTCGAGTTGTTGCCACGATCACAGTGGCATCTGGCTTGAGACCAGACATGCGGCACTTGATGTTGCAGAATTTCTCCATGCCCATATCGGCACCAAAGCCGCCCTCGGTAAGGACATAACCAACACGGTCAGAGGAGTCACCAGGTTCCGTTCCCGCGAGCTTGAGAGCGACGCGGTCAGCGAGGATAGACGAGTTGCCATGTGCGATGTTGGCAAAAGGACCAGCATGAACGAAAACAGGAGTGCCTTCCAGCGTCTGCATGATGTTGGGCTTGACAGTGTCCTTCATCAATACTGCGAGGGCACCACCGACACCGATGTCGTCAGCAGTGATAGCATCGCCTCGTTTGCTTGTTGCAACGACCATCTCACCGAGCCTCTCTCGCATGTCGTTGAGATCTGTGGTCAGTGCCAACACCGCCATGCATTCACTTGCAACGGAGATGTCGAAGCCAGCCTCTCGCTCGTGGCCCTTCTCAGTAGGATTGCGGCCGATGGTCACTTTACGCAGGAAACGATCGTTGGTGTCGAGAACACGATTCCACGTGATTGTCTGCGGGTCAACGTCGAGACGAGCAAAACGGTTGATTTCTTCGGGCGTAAGCTCGTTAGGATCGGTCTTGTCAATGCCAAGCTTGCGCAGACGTTTGAACATGAGAGGCGCAAACTCGCGTTTCCCGCCCTTGGCGGGCACGAGGCGGCTGTAGAGCGCCTTGTCGGATTGGGTGGCCTCGTGGAAGATACGCGCGTCAAGCGCAGCAGCTGGGGAATGTCAGCATATCCTCTTTTTAGAATGATTAGGACGAACCAAGCAAATTGTTGGCAGCCGTGACTGCGTGGATATCACCAGTCAGGTGCAGGTTAAACTACAACGAATGTCAGCAAGGCACTACTGTTCGTTCGCCAGTCAATCTTACTTCATCCATTGGGATAACCTGACTGTAACCTCCGCCGGCAGCACCACCTTTGATACCAAAGGTAGGTCCTTGACTGGGTTGACGGACGCAAGCAAAGGTTGGGCGGCCAAGATGTGCACCCAAAGCTTGTGCAAGACCAATGGTTGTGGTTGACTTGCCCTCACCCAGCGGCGTAGGAGTGATGCTGATATATCATCAGCTCAGCATTATGCACTTTGGAGGTAGACTCACCCGGAAATGACAATATACTTGCCGTCCTTGCGGTGCGCCAAACGATCCAAGACGCTGAGCTCGACCTTGGCCTTGTATTTACCGTAACTCTCCAACTCGTCCGGGAGTAGACCAATCTCGCGTGCAAGCTGAGTGACTGGTTTCGGCGTGTGTGCCATGGCGATCTCGATGTCACTAGGGACCTTGGCCCTGATGTCGAGGGGAAGTGGCGTGACCCTGCGGGCACGAGCCTGATTAAAGAAACGAACTGCAGACGTCATAACATTCTCCATCAATAAGGCGACAGTCATGGGCCCGACACCTCCCGGGACGGGGGTGATGTGGGAGGCGCGAAGAGCAGCTCCGGCATATTCGACATCGCCGACGAGACGTTGACCCGATTTCTTTGTCGCATCTAGCAAGATCGTGAGATCCAGACCGAGGAAAGAGACGTGACCTAAATATACCTGGGATCGAATTGATGCCAACATCAATGACAACCGCACCAGGTTTGATCCACGAGCCTTTGACGAACTCGGCTTGCCCGATAGCCACGACAAGAATATCAGCTTGTTGTACCTGAGTGGGCCTGAGGTGAAAAAGTGCCCATTGATGGGAAGCGAGTACTCACGAACTGCTCGAGATTCTTGGTGCGACTGTGACACTGGGTAACGGTCGCGTCCTTGTTTCTCAAGAGGGCAGAGACGGGGTTCCCGACGATATCGCTTCGACCGAGGACAACGACATTGGCGCCAGAGAGTGAAACACCTGTCGAGTCCAGAAGTCGGATGACCGCAGCGGGCGTGCATGGGGCAAAGAGCGGAGAGGCCGCGCGAGAAGATAGAAGACCGATGTTATACGCGTGGAACCTGATGGGACAGATGAGCGCGCGTGACCAAAACAGACTAGCAAGGCAAGTCGTACCCGTCCACGTCCTTTTCGGGAGAAATGGACTCCGTCACTGTGCGGACGCCATCAGAGTCGACGTGCGGCCCCAAGGGAAGCTGTACGAGGATGCCGCTAATGGCGTCGTCGTCGTTGAGACGCTTCACGACGGCCACGATCTCTGGGACGGTCGCGGCTTCGGGGAGAGTGACGTGTTGGAACCGGATGCCGACTTCTTCAGCGGCCTTGGCTTTCATGCGAACGTAAACAGTGGAGTCTGGGCGTTCGCCTGCCTGGACGACGACGAGCTGGGGCTGGAAGCGAGGAAACTGTTGCTTGAAAGTAGCGATCTTGTCCGCGACGGACTGACGGATCGACCTAGAAGCAAAGTGAGCGCGGTGCAACGGGGCAGGAGAAAGCGGGGTACTTTGCGATGAGGGTGCCATCGATAGGGCGGGCGGACATGGTGGTGGTTTGAAGGAAAGCGCGACAGACCGATCGAACTGCCTGCATGTCCTCCTCAGGGTCCTTTTATATATAACCGGCTCGACAAATGGAATCCGGTTAGACGCGCACACGGTCACGTGCAGATAAGGATAAGTTACGGAATGAAAAAATGGAAGATTACGAAAAAAAAAATCAAAACTCTGCCAACGAGGAGGATGAACGGGACAGTGGCCAGACGCGTTTTCTCTGCTTCCACCGCAGCGCTCTCCTTCAGAGCCACCCACCGCTCCCTCCCCTCCAGCTGCTTTGCATTTCCTCGCCGGCCCTATTCCGAGCAGAAATCACAGCCAGAGGACCCGGCGCCGGAGCCAGAGGGCAAGGAGGTCTCCGTCGAGTACGAGGTGCTCGAAAACCTCAAGAAAAAAGAACATGAGGTTCATGATCTCACAGTCAGTCTCTCTTCATCGTTTTTCGGTGCTCCGAGCTCATCTTCGCGCAGAGTCGACTACGGTATCTCCAGGCCGACTTTCTCAACCTGCAACGCAACGCTGCTCGTGAAAAGGAGCAGCAACGCGATTTTGCCATCACCCGTTTTGCAGGCGACCTTCTCGAAACCGTCGACGTCCTCGCCCTCGCCCTCAAATCCGTTCCCATTGCTGCCCTCCATTGCGAATCCCCCTCCTCGGACACGCCGTCTGCACCCGATGCCCCCCTCAAATCCGCTCAGGAATATCTCACGGAACTACACCAGGGTGTAGAAATGACCCACCGGCTCCTTCTCTCCACGCTTTTCAAGTACCACGTCAAAGCATTCGATCCCACGGGAGAAAAGTTTGATCCCAACCACCACGAAGCTCTTTATCAGGCTCCAATACCGGGAAAGGAACCTGGGACCGTCCTCGAGTGCCAAAAGACGGGTTACATGATCAAGGACCGCCTCTTGCGCGCAGCTCAAGTCGGTGTCGTCCAGGATGCGTCATGACTTTGTCTCGTTGGTCCTGTCACTCCGACCATCCAGCGTGCAGAGTAGGGGATACTTGGGTATGCTACCACTCTAAACATGGGGTGGAGCTGAACAGGATATACGCGTTATCACGATAGACCTAATGTAGCACGCTTAATTCACCGAATCTCTACTCCAAACCGATCTTTCAGGTTCGTTGTGACTTGCGCGTGCAACGCGTTTGTCTCGTCGTTTGTCAATGACCTAGGGCGGATCAATACGGACACTCCAAGAGACATCGATGTTGTACCTGTCCATTGAGCGGTAGTTTATGCGGTAGCACACGCTTTTTCGTGACGTCTTGGGATGAGTAAAACTGTCCGTCTGTTGCACGTCAGTCACCAGAGAGCAACGAGTACAACATTCTGACCATCTTGACGTCTTCCACAGTATCGCCTGCCATGTCTCTGACGAGATCGCAAAAGTCGTTGTCGTGGAGGTCTATGCCTTGCGGAAGCCAAAAGCTGACGTCCTTAAAGCAAGCAGGGTACTTGGAATACGGCCTGAACGTCGTGATCTCGCCATGCTTGAACTGCGTCAAGAACCGCGGGTCCCGTGACCAAAACAACCGAATGTCCGGTATGCCATAGAGAATCATGGCGATGCGCTCGAGTCCGAGGCCAAACGCCCACCCGAGCTTGTTTCGAACGTCTGTACGATTGGGGTCAGGTCGCCGCGTGGGTCTCGACGAAAAGGCACTTGCTCGCGTTGTCTAGCGTGGGCTGGTAGATGACGCCGCACCCGAGTATCTCGAGCCACTTGCCACGGAAAAAGACCTCGACCTCGAAGCTAGGGGTCGTCCACGGAAAGGTCGCCTCAATCCACCGCACGCGGAGCGGGTTGCTGGGCGTCGCGCCAGCGTGCTCGCCAAAAAGTCCCAGGATGAGGCTGTTGAGGGAAAGCTTGAGGTTTTGCGCGATGAGCGCTGTGTGTCGCGGATCGTGTGCGGGCTGGCAGGGGTTGGTGGGCGAGAGGTGGGGGACGTCCTCGATGACAATATTGGCGCGCTCGAGGTGCGCAAGGAGCGCTGCATTGTCGTCCTCGATGTCTTTCATGCCGTTGGTGTCGGCAGAGACAATGCGGGCGCCTTCGGTCTGGTGGAAGACGGGGTAATGCGAGCCATCGATCTCGTCGCGGCGGTAGACGTCGGCGGTGAGGAGCCACTTTGTCTCGCCTCGGGCAAAGACCTCGACCTCGTGCGCAGAGGTATGGGTGCGGAGCATGAGGTTTTTGTTGACATAGTAGCTGTCGGTCACCGAGCGGCCGGGGTGATCCGGTGGGAAGGAAAGTAGGTCGAAATTCTGGTAGGGGGTGACGAGCGGGGAGAGAGACGAGAGGTGGGCGTAGGAGGGAAAGTGGGACTCGACGAGAGCGCGGAGAGTGTTGAGCGGGTGCGCGGGCTGCGTGTGCAGGCGGAGGGGCACCTTGGAAAGGATCGTCGCGGACACGTTGGTCATGTCGTCGGTGGGGTAGTCGCGCCCAAGCACGTTCACCGACGCACGGGGGATCGCCGTGGCATACGTCCTGAACGCACGCAGCGCGACTGGGACCCGCATCGTCGTCGTCGTCAACGGCGAGCAGGTCTGTTTGGCCGTGTTTACTTGCTCCTGATGAAAAGCATCACGTGAGGTCGGTCTCTTCTGGCATGGCGTTCAAGCAGGTAGCGTCGATTCCTGCGCCGCCGCCGTCCCCGTCGCTGATGACGACAGCCTTCATCCTCCAGGCGCAAGGCCTCCTCGAAACGGCTCCTCGTCCACTCCGACGATGACGACGACGACGCCCCCGTCGCATCCACCGCACGGACAAAGCGTCCCCGCACCGACACCGATGCCGAGGACGGCGACGACGACATGGACGTAGACGTGGACACCACTCGTGACTCTGCGTCACGCTCTCTGAGCGCCGCCGACGACAGTCGCTTTCTCCCAGACGATCCCAACACCACGCGCAAGCGCACGAAATCGGTATCCAAGAAGCGGCCTCAGGCGCTCTATTCAGATGACGAGGCAAGCAATGACCCCATCGAGCCAGACGCTGTGGACGGCCCTCTCAGTGACGTCGCGTCTCCCCTGTCCGAGATAACCGACGACGACCTTGATCTGGACACTCCCCCCAAACGCGGTGCCCCAAAGGCAAGGGCCAACGCTGCCAAAACAAAGGCAGGCAAAGCAAGGTCGCAGCCCAAAGCCGCAAAGGCAAAGGGCCCAAAGGAAATGGAAAAGGACAGAGAAATCCTGATGAAGGATGAGCGCAGACTGGCCGCCCCCCCTGCCACAACGTCCCGAGCTTCCAGCGCTGCTGCTCAGAGCCAACCCTCGGATCTGATTTCCAATGACGACCTTGCGTCCTCCGCAGCGGATCCTTCCCCAGAGGTATCACAATCTGCCAAGGACCCTTTCACTCAGACCATCCCGAAGAAGCGCAAGCTTCCGCCCATCAAGAAAACCAAGACGGCGGGTAGTACGGCAGGCCCATCAACGCCAACCCCCACGGCTCCCAAACCGGCGGCCCTCGTTCAAGAGCTGGCAAAACTACCGCTGCCCGCTTCGGAGCAACGGAAACAAGCGTTGACAGGAGTGCGGGATGTTGACTTGGGCGACTCCAAGGTGTATGCGGAGCTTTTCAAGGGCGTAAGTCACCATCTGGGACTGGCTCTTTGGCCCCTCATCTCGTTTGTCAGGTTGGTGGAAATACACCCAAGTCTGGATTAAAAAACGCTGAAGAGCGACGGAAAGAGCTGGACAGGATGAGAGACGAGGCAAGAGCCAAACGCGCGGAGGACATGGTGGGCATTTTGTGATGGTCCGAGGCTGGTTTCTGACGCAACTCGCTCTCAGAAATTTACCTTTGACCTGCAGTGCCAGGCAGACAAGATTGCGCGTTTTGAGCAACGCCTGCGCACAGAGAACAGTACGGTGCTTCACCCCAACTTTCTTGCGGCCAAGTTTAGAGATGAATGGGAAGTGGAAAGGCGGAATAAACGAGGGACACCCAAGGAAGAGGGAGAGGCATGATGCGTCGGTACCGTTACTGTTTCGGTGTCGTAATATACTGATGATCTACAAGTAACTAGTCTAATGACGATTCTGCCGCGACAGAGGCTAAACGACGTATTTGATGGACGCATGTATCGAACCATTTCTTGTCGGCCTTTTTCTTGGACGGCGAGGCTGGGACGTCGACGACGTTGAGGGCGTGGAGCTGATTCGCGAGGTCATCCGTGGAGGGGAGGAAGGTGGGCAGCTGGGATTGGAGGGTGGTGGCGATCTTTGCGAGCTCGAAGACCTGCGTGCGGATGTAGGTGGTGTCGTGTGGTGTGTATATGGCGGAAACGAGATCGTCAGACGTGGTGAGGAGGTTGTTGGACTGTAGGAGGAGGGCGTCGAACGCGGAGACGGGTGCGGGGGACGAATGGGCGAGGAGATCGAGAAAGATGCGCTTGTGGAGGAGGGTGGTGAGGCGGAGGAGCTGATGTACCTGGACAGAGACTCAACATAACGTTGTCACGAGGTGGACGGTACGCTACATTGTTTGCGCGCGCGAGCTCGCGCTCGTCCATCTTGCTGGATTGACCGAGGCCGATATCGTCCCATCCGTCGTCTGCGGGGACGTCAGAGTGGGCAGACTTGATCATGCCGGCGATCTCTTGGAGGTTATCCTCGAGAGACTCCTTGTCAGACTTCCATGTGCGATACACGGCGGCCTGGTTGTCCTTGGGGATGCCGGAGGGGCCGCGTGCGTTGGCGATGAGGTCGTGGAGGGCGGCAGTCCTGACGAGGTACTCTTCGCCGGCCGCGCCTGTGCCGGGAAGCTGCGGGCCGCGCGCGGCGTTGTTGAGGAAGGTCTGGATGAGTGCACGGAGGGCATCGAGGATCTCCGTGGCGCGCGATCTGACGTCCTTTGCGAGGGTGGCGCCGTGCTGGTCGGCGTGGAGGAGGCGGGTGCAGTGGGCGAGGGCGGGGGCATGCCGTACAAGATCGGCGAGGAGCGGGGCGGCGGCACCGTAGGCCGGCGCTGCGGGCTTGAGGGCAAGGGCGAGTTTGGTGGCGGTGTTGTAGATGAGCGCGAGGAGGGCGTCGACGTCGCCGAGCACGGCCGGCAGCGACGGGGACTCGGCGTCGGTCGGGCCGACGGCGGCGAGTGCGTCGGTGCACGTCTGGGACGCGGCCGAGAGCGCGTCGATGGTGTCTCTCTTGGACATGGTCGATTACATAATGCCATCTGTGTCGTTTTACCTCGGACATGTTCAAGCTTGGGCTGGCCTGCGTCCGCCTTAGAGCGCCGTCCCGCCCAGCCAGGTCCCTCATCCTCCATCTTAGATACATTCCGCCTCGCCCCCCCCCCCCCCCCCCCCCCCCCCCCTTTCCCCCCCCCCCCCCCCCCCCCCCCCCCCCCCCCCCCCCCCCCCCCCCCCCCCAGACCGCCCC
>JBBPUA010000035.1:0-29811 GCA_038094355.1 Afroboletus lepidellus | reverse complement strand
CGTTCCCTCCTCCCCCCTCTCAGACACCTCCCGCCTCGCCCCGCCCTCGCCCGCCCCGCCCCCTTCTTTCCCTGGTCCACCACCCCGCCCGCACCCCCGCCCTCCCTCGACGCCGCCGCAGAGATCGCCGCCCTCGAAGCACGCGCCAACGCACACCCAGACGACCTCAAGCAGCAGCTCGCCTTCTTCAATGCCCTCGTCGCCACACGCACAAAGCAGGGCTACGACACCCTCATCGACCGCTGGGAGCACGCCGCCGAACGCGTAAGTCCTCGCACGGTGCCCCGTTCGTCTGCTCACCTCTCGCCAGAACCCCACGTCACCCCTGCTGCGCTCCGACAACGCCTTTGAGCTCTATCTCGATGCCCTCGCCAGCTCGGGTCGACAGCCCTCCATAGACACCGCCGTCCGGAAGCGACAATCCATCCTCGACGCTCTCCCCCCTTCCACTCTTTTATCGGATACCGCCCCTTCCACCCCTCCGAGTGAACCCGCCCAGCCGGACTCCACGCCCCCGCCTCCGCAGTCTCGCAGTGAAAAAATTGCCGCAGAGCTGCTCGCTAGACGAGCCAACGGCACCTCCTCCACTGCACACGACCCACTCACGTCTAATCCCACACTCGCAAACCTCGCAGCGGCACTCAGCAAAGGCGCAGGCGTCAGTGGAAACCCCATCCACGTCACCCTCAGCGAACGTGAGCTCCCCGATCATCGTCCACGGCGCGTCACTCATATCTCTATTTAGCCAAAGGTTCCCTCACTATCCGTATCGTCCGTTTCGTCGTACTTGCCGGTCTCAGTGGTTTCTGTATGTCCATCCCCCGCCTTCTCCGCCTGCCTAACCTCCCCTAGTCATGTTGGTCGTTCTCTCTGTTCTCTTGGAAAACTCGGGTCTGCTCAAGGCTGGCGGACGCACAACAGAGTTTGAACCTCTTCAACAGAAACCGGTCAAGTTTAACGACGTACACGGCATCGACGAAGTCAAGCAGGTCGGTTGCCTTGTCTCGTACACGCTCTCGTCTGACCCCGCCTCAGGAACTCGCAGACGTCGTCACGTTTCTCAAGGACCCCACCGCTTTTGCTTCCCTTGGCGGAAAACTCCCAAAGGGTATCCTTTTGACAGGTCCACCCGGCACAGGAAAAACCATGCTTGCTAGGGCCATCGCTGGAGAGGCCGGTGTGCCGTTCTTCTTTTCTTCCGGTTCCGAGTTCGAGGAAATGTTTGTCGGCGTCGGTGCGAAGCGCGTTCGCGACCTCTTTGCAGCAGCCCGCAAGAAACAACCCGCCATCATTTTCATCGACGAGTTGGATGCTGTCGGTGGTAAACGTTCACAGCGTGATCAGCACTATATGAAACAAACACTCAATCAGCTGTTGGTCGAGATGGACGGTTTCCTGCAAACGGAGGGTGTCATTGTCATTGCTGCAACAAACTTTCCCCAGAGTTTGGATCCGTTCGTGTTTCTGATATGTTGTTCTGAATTGCGGCCTCATATCACTTGCCTAGCGCGCTCACGCGTCCCGGCCGTTTTGATCGTCATATTGCCGTCCCCCTTCCAGACATTCGTGGTAGACTCCAGCTTCTCAGCCACTTTATGAAAGATGTCATTGCCAGCAACTGTAAGCTTCTTTTATCGTTGCCCCACCGTCTCTCAAGGTTTCAGCCGTCGACCCCATGGTATTGGCGCGAGGTACCCCTGGGTTCTCTGGCGCTGAGCTGCAGAATATGGTCAAGTGGGTTGTGTTGTTCACCCGGAAACCAGGTTACTCACTCGATGGTCCAGCTTGGCCGCTATCCAAGCAGCCAAGGAAAATTGCAAGGAAGTCAGTCTGAAGCACTTTGAATGGGCGAAGGTGAGCATGTTGTCTTCCCGTGCGGTATCTATCCGACTGCTGGTCAGGACCGCATCGTCATGGGAGCCGAGCGCAAGAGTGCCTACATTGACGAAAAGAGCAAGTTGCTCACGGCTTATCACGAGGTGCGTCGGTGTGCGGTCGGCAGACAATACCCTAACTTGCCCAGGGAGGCCACGCCCTGACGGCGCTCTACACCGAGGGTGCCATGCCCTTGCACAAGGTGACATGCGTCCCCCGCGGTCACGCACTCGGTATCGTGTGTATAGTCTCGTCAACGATCGCGTGTCGCGCTGATGTCGTTGGTTTTATAGACCTCCCAGCTGCCAGAGGGAGACATGTATTCCGTTTCTCAGAGCGAGTACAAGGCGATGATCGACGTGTGCATGGGTGGTCGCGTCGCAGAGACATTGAGTATGTGTTTTGCTCGCTTGCCCTCTTTACCGCTGACAACCACGTCAGTCTATGGTGAAGGTGGCCTCACGAGCGGATGTTCCTCTGATCTTCAAAAGGCGACGCAGACGGCGACGCAGATGGTCAAGGTGCGGATCTCGGCGTTCCGTTGGCCTGCTGTTGACCTCGTGCAGAACTTTGGCTTCTCTGGCAAAGTGGGACCCGTGTTTTACAGCGACCAAAACGGACCCGTCAGTCCGCAGACGAGCGAGCGCATCGACTCTGAAATCCTAAAGTGAGTGCTCAGACACGCGTCGGGCGACCGCTGATGTCGGTGCAGTCTGCTGCAGCAGGGCGAGCATCGGGTGACCAAGTTGCTGGAGGACAAGAAGGAGGAGCTGCACCGGGTACGTGACACCGTGCGTGGTGGTAGTGTGATCTGACGGCCTGCAGCTGGCGCGTGCGCTGGTGGAACACGAGACGCTGACGGCGGACGAGGTGCGGCAGGTGATCAAGGGGGAGCCGATAGGAGACTTGGATTCGAAGCTGGGGACATAGAATATTGTATCTTTCCATATGTGGCAGTCATATTCCCATGGGATAAAATTGCAGGTTTCCTCCTACCTCCGCCGACGAGAGGCAAGTGCGAATTTCTCCCGCCGCCGTGACAGAATCTAAACCGATGCAGGCATGTGTCATCGCCAGCTCAGGTTTGTCAACCACACCGCGTGCACGCACAACGCCTTCCTCGGCGACACCGTCGTCGACTGCCGCAGCACCACCTGCTACCTCAGCACCGCCCACCCGTGGAATTGCTCCCCCTGCAAATGCCGTCGCTATTACCAGTGCGCACCCCCTCGCTGACCCGCTCCCCATCTCATCCTCACCAGGCAGCCGGAACGCCTCGTCACACACCACGTCCGTACCTCGTGCTCGATTTAGATCCCTCATCGCCCCCGCCCTGATCGCATCCCCGCAGGTCCCTGGAAAATGCGCAAAATGCCCCCCATGATGCCCCCCGTCCCATAGCGTTGCTTGGCGTCCTCTCGTCACCCTCGTCTCGATTTGTACATACCACCCGCCGCGTTCTACCTCCACGATGTAATATAGCGATCACTAAACGTGGAAATATTCATTCCCGCCGCCGTGCGGGTCGCCGTCATCAGCGGGACCGAGATCAGAGGTCCAGGTCCATCACCATCCCGTCGTCTATCCCGCCGTCCCCGTACTCGTCCTCGTCCATGTCGTCTGCCCTGCGCTGGCCCTCTTGCTGTGCCGCCAGCAACGCCTGTTCCCTTTGTTTCGCCTGCGCCTTTTCGACGTCTTCGAGCGTCCACAGAGACACCCCCGTCTGGTTTTCGTTTGGGTTCTGTGAGATTGTGCGCATGAACAGCTTGGACAGCGTCACCGCCATGTCCGTCGACAAATTCGAAGCGACCTCGGTGATGTATTGATTGATCCACCGAGGCAGCTTTGCGCGCTTATCCGCCCGTGCAAATCGCTCCGTGGGACTCAGCATGAGAATAGCACCATATGACGTCATACCCGCTGACCTTGTCCGCAAAGATCATCAGTCCCCAGTCCGTCTTACCGCGGAGCACACGCCCGACGCATTGTGCCGCGTTCCGCATCGCGTCGAACCCGAGGAACTCAGATTCCCGTATCCGATACGCGTCGCGAAGGTACTCGAGGCGCGCTTTCAGGATCCGACTTTCTGTATACTGATACGGGACCCTGCGGATCATCCACCTCTTACACACGCGCCAGACGGAACAAACACGCACCCGAACATGATCACAGCACGCCCATAGTTGTGATCGAAATCGATCCCTTCCGATACCTTTCCTCGCGCCACAGATAGCAGCACCGCCCCACGTCCGTTGTCGCACGCCTAAAGCAACTCGCACCGTTCTTGATGCGAGACAAGTGCAACACTCACCCGTCTGTAGTTCTCGAGCGCGATACTTGTTTCATTCGCATCCGGCGTTTCGACAAAGATTAGCTTGTTCTTCCACACCTCGTTCAAGATTCCCTGGAAAACGGTCAAGATATGCATGTAGGTGTAGAGTCAACGTACCATGTCATTCCATGCTGCCACGATGGACTCCATGTAAAGATAGCTGGGGAAGAAAGCGACAATGCCATCCGGGACGATCTTGCTGTACTCGACCAGAATACTGCCAAAATTCCGGACGACAGCTGGATCATTCCGGACTTCGAAACGTGAACTTATCGCCACTTGGTCGCTCCCCCGGGTAATGACCTGCATGCGAGTTGTGAGATAAACATTGCTCGATAACGAGCCACTTACCAACGGCAGGAAAGCATTGCGCGTGAGCGTCATGGGATATGTCTCCTGGACAACCGGCGTGAACTGCAGCATTTTGGGGTACATGTCCAACGGTGAAATCGTTCCAGAAGTGATCACAACACTGCTAAAGTGCTCAAACACAGGCTTGATAGCCAACGAGGGGTCGAGACACCTGTCGCAGATCAGAAGACGGAAGAGATCACTAGCCAAACTACCGACGTAAAGTGGAACACGGGGTTTGGTACAGTTGCATTGTCGGTCTCGAACGGTTCGAGGATAAGCAGAAAACCTGAGGGTTGACGGTGAATCGGTATTTATAATTCCAGCAGGTAAGCCTACCCTTCTCGTACGTTGCCACCAGAGTGGCGAAAGACGCCACCTTTTGTAATGCGGCGTGCTCGTCAAGCCGATTTAGTTCTAGTGTGCGAATCAAAGATTGCAACCGTTCGGCACAAAATCTAGAAAACGAGGCATCAATGATCAGAATTATCCCCCCTGCGCCACCTACCGTAACGGTCGCCTTTCGATATAGGTAATATCTTTTAGATGCTGCAGGAACGAAGGTGGCGTCTCCGCAACCACATGCAGGACGCGCATCCGGGTCTATCCAGACGTCAGCACGGCCACATGCACAATAGCAGTTCATGCAAACCTTGAGGTATTCAACGAAACGTTTGAGAAACGCGACGAAATGTTCGGCTTTTCTGATGTTCCCAGGAATAGCCTCTTTGAGCAGATCGTCGGGCAGAACTGAGCGTTTGTCAGTTGTCTGTATTCATGGCCTAGGGCGTTCGGCTGTATAATTACCAGGGTTTGCCATGAAAGCGTCTTCAGGGTCAGTATCTGCCGCTTCTTGTAGGCCTTCGACCAACTTTGCATACTCGTCCTGCAGTTTCGTAGCGTCGGTCTTCTTGATCCTTGCTTGACGTGTTAGTACACGAGGTAATAGCAAGCGCAGTCCCTACTCGTCGATTTTCTCACCAAGTTTCGTCACGCTCCGTGTAGCCGAGTCGAGCATTGGCCGTGTAAGGTCAATGCTGAGAGATTCTATACACACATTATCTGGGACGACCCTGAGCCAGTGAACCAGGATGCGGCCAAGTCTCTACTGACCGATGTTGTGCGCTTCATCAAACACGACAATGGCATCCTTTGACAGTTCTTTTGACACTTGCTCAGCAACTTTTGGATCGATGAGATAATGGAACGAATATATGATCACGTCGACAAAGGGCATCTGGTGGATTGATTGTTCGGTCGGACCTTTCGAGGAAGCGAGAAACCGACCATTCTTCGTACGGTGAAATAAGGACATGTACCATTGTCTCGACCGTGTTGAAGGACGTCTGCAAGCGTCCATATGCCGGGTGGTATGAGGGTTCCGGGCTCTTGTTCCCCTAGGTTCTACCACAGCCTTTAAGTTTCAGACTCGATAATTTAAGAGGATTGGTACCTCATGCCAATCACAAAGCTCCACCGATCCAGGGTTGGCACGCCCCTTCTCGCATGTCGCGGCATTGGTCAAGTCGCGACACCGCGCGTCGACGACCTTGCCCTTTTTCTCCTTTGAGACCTGGATGGAAAAGCCTGCGATTACACACCAAGAATGGACCGCCACGACAAGGTCACAAACGTCCCGCGCGTACCTCTGGATGTATGCACAAGTTCTTCCGACTCGTCAAGCCGAGACCCATAAAGCTCTCCTCCTTTTCCTTTTGCTCCGGTGTCTCGGCGCACGATATGCGATACTGCATGAGTCGCTTCAATTCGGACAGCGCTTTCTCGATCTCCGGCACGGTACGCGAGCAGTATATGAGTTTGCGTTTCGCCGGGTGGAACTGCAGGCGAGGGCTGAGCCGAGGCGACGCGAGATCACCGTGCCTTGACACACCTGCTGGTAAGACACGATCAGAGATAGGAGTGAGACGGTTTTGCCCGTCCCAGAAGGCATTTCTAGGACACAGTGCCCCTGAATGGTAGGTAATGGGACACGATCATGCCTTGCGGTGCAACTGGGAGCGTACCGTAGCATCGAGCGTCCGCTTCAAGTCACACATGTACGCATATTGTTCTGATAGGGTGGTCAACTCAGGCTGCCTGCCGCAGAGAGAACCCACCAGGATAAATCCGGTCGTAAGGAAAGATGATCTGGGGGGTGCAGGTATGCAACGAGTTCTCAGCACATAAACGGAAACGCGACACATACAGGTAGGTTGTCAATGAAGAACTTCATGGTCCAGTGCACACAGGTGGACTGACGAAATGGAAGTATCGCCAAAGAAGTTTGTGGCCGTAGTGCTTACAACGCTTGTTGCGCCAATCACGTGACCGAAACCAATCACACAAAGTCATCATCATTCTTAAGAGACGGCCCAGACCAAGTAAATCGTATGGTCATTTGTACGCCCAGAAAGTACGCA
This sequence comes from Afroboletus lepidellus, assembly GCA_038094355.1. NCBI lineage: Eukaryota > Fungi > Basidiomycota > Agaricomycetes > Boletales > Boletaceae > Afroboletus > Afroboletus lepidellus. The sequence continues at coordinate 22,833 of JBBPUA010000035.1, read as the reverse complement.
GCACAACCAAAATGTCCATACATTTGGCACCGAGAATTGTTCGAAGAGTTTATATATCTACGCAGTAGAGTCAGATTTCGAAAAGTACGCAACGTTCAATCATGTATTCTGGGACGATCTTCACTCAGGACTCAGCGAAGAAAGCTAACCTGACTTCAGTCAGACGCGATATTCTGAGTCGCCGTTTGTAGAACACGTTGGATGCTATCGTTCCCAGTGCTGCGAATCGAATTGAGCAGCACCAAATGGTCAGCTGAGAGAAAGACGCACTTGCTATAACCGTCATTAGGCGAGATTCCCGTCGTATCATTACTTGGAGAGACTGGGGTGGTTTCGGAAGTGGGTGTGATACCGGTAACTCCAGGTGAAATTGTCGTGCCGGTCACCGCCGTCAGGTTCGTTTGGCCCCACTGTTACACAAGAATAACTCAGTATCCAAGTCATGGCGGTCAGCCGGCCACGGACCTGATACTGAACTATGCCCCCCAACCCGGAAGTGATCCCAGCTTCAACAATCAAGTTCGATAATGAGTTGCTCAAGTCCAGCTGAAAGATAGGCGCACATACTATTTAACCACGTCGTGTACGCGTCTGTCTGCTGCTGGTTTGATACACCAAATGTAGTGGAGTTTGAATTGGACGCTACGGGAAAGGTTAGTCGTCACAGGGTTCAATAACTTTCAGAAGATATTCACATGCATCCGGTGCAGTGGTCGCATTGAAGGGTACAAAGTCTATAGCATTTCCCTGCGTCACCAACCCGAAGGCTGAAAGCACCGAAGGTTTCCCGGCACTTGGTAAGTTTCGTTATTAGATTTGAATTTCCCACAACAGCAACAGACTTACGCAGCTGCTGATTGAGCTTGCTTGCTAATCCAGTCGACACCCAAATTCACCGTGTTTGCGAACGAATCCAAGTAAGGATCGGAGGATCCATATGATTGCTGGTCGGGAAAGAGCGTGAAAGAACTGAAAGCAATGTTTGGAATGTTCATAATATCCTGACTGTCAACTCCGTAAGATCCGTCGTAAACTGGGCCGACATTTTGCGTTTCATGTCGTCTGGTACCTGTAAACTCATTGAATGCCAAGGAACCTGGGGTACTCACACACAACTTACTCGTGGCCACCCACCGCCCTCTGATGCGGATGCCATCCTCCTTGAGTGTTCCGGCAATTCTAGCAGCCTCTCGGTTGCGCCGCCTGGAACTGGCGCGCTCACGGAGTATCTGCTCTGTGGTCACCGGGACAGTCCTGCGGCGCTTCTTTTTCCCTGGAGCGGGAGACGCCACCGGTGGAGGAGTAGGGTTCAGGGGATATAGCTTGGGACAGTCGGTACACATGAAGCCTGACGTTCTACAATAGGTGTATCCATCGATCAACACCGCTAACTAACTTGGAAACCGCCTGACTCACCCAGCGGAAATGAGGTGGTTAGGATCGATGGAACGAATATGAGCCGCTACAGTAGCGTGCCACTGTGTAATGGTCTCAGTGGTGCAGTCTAGGCTTGCGGCAATGGTGGAATTGCATCTAATATTTTCGATGGATCAACAAGACAAGAATCCTTTAGACGAAAGTGCAAAACCTTGGATCATTCGCAAGCTCCCAGCTGAAAACAGCTGGACTGTTGACATATCGGGAAACGATCTGAGTCGTGAAATTCAGGAAGGTGTTCAAGATGGACGGATTCGTATAAAACTGGTCGTGAGTCTTGAGACCAAATTGACGAACATACAGATCCATGCCACCTATTCCGTCATGAAGAGTGATGCTGTGGGATAAGACAAATGCTGACCATAGTCATTGGACAGGTAGTTGCGCGGCAATGAGTTATTAGTGCCGGGGGTGACATCGCGACGGACGGCGCTGCCTTTGATAGGCTCCAAAGGTAATGGATACCAGTTATTGGTGAGGGATAAGATAACGTAAAGTCCGTGTTGCTCAGCCATTTCAACGACGGTGTCGAGCTTCTTGAGACCATTCGGACCATCGTTGATGGACGCTGTTCCGTTACGAACAAGTTGGAACCACGTGCCATTTATCGGGACGGTATCGACGTCTGAAGGGGTCTTAAATAAGGGCTTTAGGCCAGATCTACGAAGGAAGAGCTCACCGTTGAACGCCCATAGCCGAACGACTTTGATGCCGAGGGCGGAGATATTGCCCAGGGTCTGCCAAATGTCTTCGTTGGTATTTAAGGCGGGCAACCAGTAGGCGTTTGTTCCAATATATCTAAACTGACTGCAAACCATCGGGCTCGGTGATTGAATGCCGAAAAGCCTGTATGCATGCACTTGCCTGCCATTTACCGTGAATGACGTGCCAGACCTACCAACAAAAGGGCTGTTGTGATTCCTGGCGGTCGTCCTCGAAGGATTCATGAAAGCTGCGAGCACCAGTGGACTCCACAGGAAGAATAAAGAGAGGAAAATCATGAGGGCACACCGAGAGCACTGTCAGAAGACAGGGGGGCAGCGAACGGGGACAGAGAATAGCACCTCTTTTATAAGACGAGGCCACACGTGCCATGCATCGATCCATCGAGAATCTTTCGCTGGGTATATCGGCGTTTCACGTCTGTAGCGGACATCACCGGGTGGAATAGCAGAACATACGTACTCTGAACGCAGTGGAGGGCACTGTTGTCTGGGCCACTCAAAGGTGCGGTGACAGCCTGCCGTTGGATCTGGCAACATTCAAGTTAAACGGTACAGCTCTCTGTCAAATATTCGGGTGTGAGTGCTAGGGTGGCAACAAACCTGCAGGCCCCAGGGGTCATGCGGATGTCAAACAATCATTCAGGTGACCCGGGTTACGGTAATTAATCAATTACTTGGATCAGACATGCCACGAGCGTCGCTGTTCCTCCTCAGACGCGTTGTGCCACTCCGTTCTGCAGTTACCCTCCCTCCTCGCCGCCACCAGTCCCAGCAGTCTCCGCAGGGTCAGTTCATACAGGACCACTTCGTCACCTCTGCAGGGATCGCGATCAACCTATTTTCTCGTTTCCTCAAGTTCTCACTCCTCGGCGTCCTTGGGCTGGGGCTTACTGGCTTGACGATTTTCGAGGGCACCCACGCATGGGTAGAGTCAGTGGAACTTGCACCACATCTGGATGATGAAACCCGGCGGTTGGAATGGTACCAGGAAGCTGAAAAGTGGACAGGTGGCGAGCGTGGCGGAACAGACCCCGCTCTCGGCCTCAGAGCAAGACATCTTCTGCGGGGTTCCTGGATGGCGGAAAACTGGGGTGTAGGTTCCACCACGTTTTTGGAGAACGGCGGCATAAGCGGCCTCAATGCCATCGATGCTCGCTTGGCCTTTGCCCAGAATTATCTGGACGCGACTATAAAGATCGCCGAAAATAGGATCAAGACTCTGCGTCCGCAAACATTAAACGAACTTCTCGCTCATCATGGCGCCGTATTAGAGCGCATCGGAACAAAGGAGGCTTTGTTTGAAGCCCGTTCGGAATACGAACGTGTCTGGGCTGGTCTCCCGGGCAAAGGCACTGATGCTGCTCGCGTTGCTTCAAAACTCGGGGATCTCAATTTTAGGCTCGGGGACTCCAGTGACGCGCTCGCGTGGTGGATACGATCGCTAGGCCTGTTACAGGGGACTCAACAGACCGAAGGCTCCACCGTCCCAGTTATATCTCAATTCACCCCTTCATCTCCGTCAGCACAACGGGCACTTGCATCCACACTAGTCTCATTGTCCGCTTCCTATTCTACCTCTGGTCATCTGAGGGAGGCTCGGAAAGTCCAGGAAACCACCTTGGCTCTGTTGCGCGGCATTCCCTCTCCGCCAAACCCCGCAGCTGCTTCACCACCTCAGATGTTACATTCATTGTACCTTCTCCATCGCTCTTCCCTCATCTCTATCCACCTTGCCGAAGTACTTTATGCGCTGCAGTCATCTCGGCAGTCATCCCTTGATTACTTAACAAGAGCTGCAGAATCCTCTGAGCGCGTTGCTCTGGCTCTCACCGGATTGCCGTTCAACCCGCCCGACGCACAAGGATCAGGTGTGGTACACACTCCGGCGCCGGTCGCCCCTATTCTTCCGGTCTTTGCCAGGTCCCATCTCATGCGGAAGCCCGCCACGGGGTTGCTGCGCGACGCGCGTCGTACTGCCGCAGAGTCATGGAATTTAATGGGAATTCTCAGCGAGAAAGGCGGTGATATGGAACGCGCCCTTGCATGCTACGAAAGGGCAGTGGGATGGGCTGGCGTTACTTCCGATCAAAGCATGCCAGGCGAAGGAACGTTGGAGGCAGACTGGCAGCTCATGTGGGCCAATTACGCCAGAGCCCGCGATGTAACACAGAAACGGGAGAATACTGAGGCATAGACGCGAGGTCACGTGTTGGTGAAATCGTACATACATAGTTCCTTTGTCGTCGTGTGCCCAGGGCGATGTTCCGCCTGCTTTCACATTGTCATCTACGCCAGCATTCTCCGTGGTTTCTATCGCTTAGATTCAGCTCCACCGCTGCGCGTCCATTCAACTTTCACATTGGTGTCAGCTGGGCTCCAAAGCCTCCGGATCCAAAGCTGACGCGCATTCACGCCGCTTTTTCCGCAGACTCTCACCTTGGAAAATGGAGGGATGCCATGCTTGCTCGTCCAACGCGTTCCATTCCAATGGATGCTGGAGAGGACTTCTTCTATCATACCGAGGCGCGTCCCCTTTATGTTCATACACTCACCTCCACCTCACCTTCACCCTTTCCTTAGATGCGGAATGGTTCGGTAGGTAAGCCTGCTTTCTCTCTTCCTCCCTAGCTCACCCCGGCATTGTAATGTCCCAGGGAGTCGCGTTCGGTGTGGCCGATGGTGTTGGAGGATGGGTTGACTCTGGCGTTGACCCCTCATTATTTGCTCAAGCCCTGATGTACCACGCGCACAACTACTCGCGCCACTCATGGGCAGGGGAGCCAGAGATAGACCCCACCCAGGATCACGAACTCCCCGAGGTCGTTCGAGGTCATGAGATCACACCCTATGAGTGCCTCGACCTTGCCTACAGTCGAGTCATGTCGGAGCAGCTCGTGGAAGCAGGTAGGCTATGTCCTCGCTCGGGCGCCATAGCGATCTCACCCTCTTTTCACAGGATCCAGTACTGCTTGTTTGCTAACTCTAAATTCCTCCTCTGGCGTTCTCCGCTCTGCAAAGTGAGCTATTTTGTTTCGCGCACGACTGCAGACAACTCAGCGGTACTTTCTAGTTTAGGCGACAGCGGGTTCCTGATCATACGGTCTTCTTCTGTTATCTACAGAGAACCAGCCCAAACGCATTACTTTAATTGTCCATTGTGTGTCTCGTGACGCTTCTCTTGCTTACCTTGTTGATTTCCGTTCACAAGGCAACTCACAAAGTACCCTGAAAGTGTGAACGTTGGCAATTATTATCTGGACCTTCCAAGCGCCGCCGCTCAGCATGAAACAAAACTTCGACATGGCGATATCGTCATGGCATACGTAGGTCACTTGTACAGCAGCACTAAATGACACTCATGTCATTCCTAGACGGACGGTCTATCCGACAACGTCTTTCCTGCAGAACTCGTCACTATATGTTCCCTGATCGCTCGTGCTGGCGGATCGGAGGGCAAGCAAGTGCAATCCATGGCAGATCGCATCGTGCAGTACGCCCAAGCGTGCATGCGGGATCAAAAGAGAGCAAGCCCGTTTGAGCGTAGGTTGCCCAGTTTCTCCAGACCCGCTTGATTTGATGTTCTGTTCTGCAGGTGAGGCAGCGCGGGAGGGCATGACATATCGTGGTGGAGTACGTCTTTGCTGTGTCTACCCGGACTTCCGTGCTAACCAGAACGCTGGTTTGCAGAAAGTTGACGAGTAAGGCAATGTGTTTTGCAGCTTGAGTGATACTGACATGAAGTACCAGTGTCACCGTAGTAATGGCCCTGGTCAGCGAGGCTCCGTAACGCATTGCAAGCGCCGACGTCACGCATACCAGTATCTAGTTTTGTCACGTAGTGCACCTTAGGCAGAGCGTTATGTAAGTGAGCGGATGTTCCCAGTCCAGCGTCTCTTTCCAGGCTAGAGCTCCAACTCATTAACTTCAAAACTATCCGCTATAATACACCAAGCCAAGCCGAGTCTAATGGAGATATACATGACTAATAAATGGTTCTGAACGCCTGCAGATTTCGAACAAAAGATGGGCAGCGGTAGGCCGCATGAATGGGACTAGTCCGTAGTACGTGGCAAGTCGTTAAATGTTCTGACACAAGGTGCAGTGGAACGCGATGTGGTCTCGGAAAATCGAAGCTATACAGGATATCAGTCGAGCTGGTTGGACATGTTCAAGGGCACGCAGAACTCACGCAGAACGATCAACGATGCAAGACCTGCCAAGACCATAGCGTAGACGAGGGTGTACTTCATGATCTTTGAATGCAGTTAGCGACGTCAGTAAGACTATGTCGTGCACTCACAATCCAACGGCGTTGCCTCTTCTGCTTTGTAGAGTAGAGAGGCGCGCGAATCTGCTTGGAGGGTCGCAACCAGACTATCAAGGGCCATCAGCAGGTATTCGTCAAGTAATTGAATCCACCAACAGAGCATCGTCGAGTGCAACTTGTCAACGAAGGGAATAAAGAGAGGCACTGTCAAGATGATGAGGAGAATGTGGCCAAGTAAAAAGTCTGAGCTCCATAGAGACATCTCCACGATCTTGACGATAAATTCACGAGCAGGCTGTGATATGGCAGAGTTGCCAAGTCCGCGACCGTACCATTTACCCGACCACCAAGCGCGGTTCGTTTCATCGTGTTTGAACTCGCGGGAAAGGAAAACGGCAATGAGAATTTTCTGGATCGCGCGCTGGATGGCGACGATCGCAATGACACCCAAAACCGCATGAGATGCGTCCCAAAGCTCGAGGAACCACTAGCACAAGGGTGAGACTTGACAAAGCAAGGATGGTGGATCACATACGAAGAACTCAAAAAATGAAATAATACCGACGAGCGCCAAGAAGTGGGCGACTGCGGCCATCACGGAAGCAAATCTGGTCCATTTTTCGAACATGGGCCCCAAAAGGAGTGACACGAAGAAGAGTGCGAGTAGGACGGCAGCATTCCAGACCACAGGACCAATCGAAACCACAGCAATGCGGACAAGAGGGCTAGCGTTGGGTTGGGCACTCGGGAAAGACTTGACAAACATGTAGGAAATGATGAAGAGAGCTGCTATGCAGATTGGCCAGATGACTTCGGAGAAAACGACGGCCCGCCACGTCGCACGCGGAACGTCGCCAGACAGTTTCTCCGATGGATGGCCGAGCTTCTTCTTTTTGTAACCAGTAATCATTGTCCGAGAGAGTCGACAGTACCCGTACCAACTGCTCGCCTTCGTTCTCGAATTTCCTCGAGACATCCATCGCAAATACTCGCGGTAATCGATGATGAAGTCGGCGAAGGAAAATTGGTGAGGGTTGAAGAGGAATGGCGCGATGCAAAGCGAGAGGACTGAGAACCAGAAGTAGATGAGGTGTGGTATCCAGATGGCAAGCGAGGCATAGAGGAGCAGAAGAAGATTCCTCATTCCCATGTAGATGCTCGGTCCTGCGAATCGCGAGTACAGAATACAGAACGAGATTCTTGTCGTTGCGAACCCACGACCGGTGGCGATGTATCGCGCACCACCGAACGTCAAGTTGCTGAGGATGGCCTGAGAATAGATTTGCGTAGAAAAGACTTCGAATATCGGTGAAAGCGACAAAAAGTGTTTTCCTAGGCGCAGCAAGGCCTTCCCAGTTCCACGCTCCACAAGTTCTGCGAAAGAGTCAAGCATAGTCACAAAAGGCAACTGGGTCCATTGCGCGTACCTTGTAGGAACAGCGGCAAGAATGCAATGAAGAACACCAAGAAGATGGAGACGATGGACCGCTTAATCCAGTCAAAGACAGGAATTAGGTTGTAACATCCAGTTCCTTGCTGACCACCCAGCACGTTGCCTTGCGAATCTACCTGACAGATCGCTAGCTCCTTGTTTAGAGTCCCAATGTACAGCACTGTGTTGGATGAGCAATGAAGATTTAGAAAAGGGCGTATGAATGACTCACGTGTAACCATGAACACTTGAATGGAGTAGATGACCAGAATGTTGTTGATGTGAAAGCCAGGATGACCGTAGTAGAAGGTGAGGAATCGATCGATGGGCAGCTGTGTGCCAAGATAATAGTACTCTCGACTGAGCATCTGCTCACCCATACCCGTACCGATTTTCGTCTGGAAGTTGAGAATGGTTCCAAACCCGAGATCACGACCCTTGCCACACTGGTAGTACTCCGAATGCTTGATCCGTCCACCGCGTCCAAAGGCATTCATCCCGGCGAAAATGTCTTCGTTGAGGTGAAGTCCCTTTTGCGCCTTTGAGACACCACCTCGTGTCGTCATGAAGATTGCATTCAGGAAGTCGGGGTGGCCGTAGTGGAGTTTGCCTCCGATCCATGCCAATGCACGAGCGGTCATGGTCCCGAATGTCTGTTCTTTTCCGGCCGCAATGTCTCCGAGAACCCCAATATTCTCCGAGAAAATGTACTCCCGCGTACCGATGATAGCAACAGGGGCTTTCTTAAATTCCTTATGCCCCCATTGTGCATATGGGCTTTGTCCAGAAACCGAGTATCCTTCAAACTCTCCGAGGATGTTACGGATTTTGAGGCACTCTTCCAGATAGTTGTCCTGGTTGGCATCGATAAGCTGAAGATATTCTCCACGGTAGAAAACGATTGCATGATTCTGGTTGTCGGATTTTCCGTCACCGAGGATAGGGTTACCGGGTAACTCGATACGGAACTTCGGTTTGCGCTTGCCAGTCTTCTCATCGAACTCTGAGTGACCGTCGATCAAGGTGGAGAACAATCGGGGATCGCCACCCTTAGGCCCAGTCTCCTCATCAAGGAAGGCAATCTGCAAATCAGGATACGCGCGCAGTAAGAACTCGGCGTTCTCGTGCTCTTCCTTGTTAAACTTGGAGTACCGCTGCATCGAGATAATGAACTTGAACTTGCGGCGTGACATCCTCTCCAACTCCCGCTCAAGTTTCTCCGTGTTTCCTCCAAACATGGCCACATTATCAGGGTTTTCCACGCGGTATAGAAGCTTGATGGCTTTGGAATAATTCATCATGCCCGAAACAGTCCGGTAGAGTGTCTGGGCACGGAGTGAGGCCCAGATACGAGTACGGAGGGTATACTCCGGGGAAGACGTCTTGAACCCAATGCAGTAGAACGGCAGATCATCCACTTTCGTCTTTTCGTTTATGGTCGACGCACCGTCTGGATGTTCCAACTCCTCGGCAAGAATCTTTGTGTCCTTGACGAAGTTGTCCCATTCAACCGGATGCAACTGCTTCAAGTACTCGAGTAGTGTGACACGGGTGTTGTGATCTTCTTCGCGGATGATTTCCCTGAGACTCAGTAAGATTTTCTCCGAGTAATGAGGGACGAGGACAGTAAATGTGGGCATGGCATCGACAGGGAGAGGCTCCGGAAGTGCGGTAGTCAAGGACGATGCAAGGAACGAGATGCGCCGCTCCGCTTCACCGTCAGCTGGGAAATAGGTATCCTTGTAGTTCGAACTATTTTGGTTGGTAAAGAATGGGGGGGCACGCAACGTCCGACGACCATCTGGGCCATCGACTTGATGATAGAGAAGTCGCTGGACGTGGTCGATCGACAAAAGATGCTCGCGATACATTGAAATGATGACCGCATTCCAGATCTGCGAAACGAGAACTTTGGGTTTGTACTTGACCTCCATTTCCCCAGTGGCAAGCAATTTCGCGTAGATCCGTTTGGGCATGCGAGTGTAGACATCTTTCCACGGTGTCCAAATGGAGAGCCCGAGCGCAAAAGAACGGCCGACAGAGAAGACGACGAGCCAGATGATGTACCACAGATAGGTGTCGAGGAAGAACAAAATAAGATCCATGATATACATGATCGCAAGTGTGAACGCGACGTGGTGGGAGCAGAGTGCCGAGCCAAAGTACTTGTCGTTGCAGCCTTGTACAGTTGTCTGCGCCATGACAGCGATGGGAGAACTGAACGAACTCGTGAGGAAGAAATAGGACTCTGAGAACTTGCAACCGAAGACGAGGAGCCAAAGCGCGATGCTGGCAGCGCGGGCAGTGCGAGGAAGCTCGGGGTATGACGCAGTGAACGTTTGTGATGCCATGTACTTGCGCGACTTGCCTGCAACACGGTCGCCAAACATTCGTCCAGAGGGGAACAGGCCAAAGGTGACGGCAGCAACCACAGAAATGAAGAACTGCACGATGCCTACGATGAGAGGTATCTGAGAGTTGGTAGGAATCGGCTGGTTCTCGACAAAAGCGATGTAGACCGTTGGACCACCGGTCAGTGCGAGGATGACCAGAAGGAAGATCAAGCGCGTTGTGAGATGCGAAGCGTTATTCCAGGTGGTCGGAATGTACATGAATTCGGCGAGAGTGGCAAAGATCATGATGAGGGTAGCGACGGCACCACCCAAGGCCGTGGCAGACCAAGTCATAGCAGGAGACGGGGATTGCTTATTATGGGGCGCGTAGATCTTGGGCGAGTTGAAGGCAGTGTAGAACCAATAGAACGACACATGGAGAATCCAGACACGGTTGAAATTGACGAGCAGATGCGCGGTGGAGCGCTTCTCGAAGTAAGTCTTGAAGAAGACTCTATTCCAATCTACGCGTCGAAGGTTCGAGTACCGTTTGGTGGGGGATATATCAACCAGGCGAGTCTAGCTACAGGTGAGCTTGTGAGGAAATGAGGACAGAGTTGGCGCACGTTGTTATCGAGTACTATACGAGCGAGACCCTCAGGATACCAAAACAGCTGGTTGATGTCATCGTAGCCGATGATCTGGTCGTGGTCTCTTTCCCGACGGACGAACTTGCCATCGACGACCTCGTAACCCTGATCGCGCATGAATTTGTAAAGAGGTTTGATAATTGTTTCGAGGTAGAGACCCTCTTGGAGGGGCTCTACGGCATTCTGGCACTCTGGACTGCGGTAGTAATCGTCGGCACACTTGAAGATGAAGCAGAGGCATTCTGGAACGAAGCGAACATTGCCAGCTTCACCCCAACAGAGAAGATAAAGGGCAATCTGGCGAAGGCGGTCGTACTGGCTCATGTTGTTCATGGCATTGCGCCAACGGTTGAGGGCGCTGTCGAGGTGCTTTGAGCCCGCAGTTTTGATGGTGCCGCCTCGCACGCTTCTGAGACGTTGGAGGCCTGGGTTCTGGGACTGACCGACAGCATCGTCAAGGTTGAGCTGGGCTGCGAAATACCACTTGCGGTAGTTTGCATGTTGACCACCAATATAGTCTGCATGGAGAGTAAGGAGGGCTTGGTTTGGAGACATGCGGGAGGCTCTCGAGTCGAGCTGTTGCATGAGGAAATCAAACTGGGGAGAGGTGAGGAACGAAAGAGGGGCGACGAGAAAGGACGGACCATGTTGCGCATAGAGTCGCGCTGGAAACCAAACTTTTGGGTGAGGTCGAGAAAGATGTCCTCTATCTCCTCCATGGAGATCGGTATTTGCTTGTCGGGGGACCAGGCCGGGTAGGGATATGCACCGGAGTCGGCAAAGGGAGAACCGTAGGATTGGCTGACCTGCGAGTTGATGGACGGAGCATAAGAGCGGGAGCCATGGCCACCGTCTGAGGAGTCTGGGGGAGATGGGATGAGCTGGGGGAGTGAGGGGAGGCCAAGACGAACCGTTGTATGGGGTGTGGTCGTAGTAGTTGTTCTGGTTGCCAGCGAGTCGGGTTGTGCTCCCGTACGGCGAGAGGATGTCGGAGTCGGTGTCGTAGTCCTGACGAATAGGTTGTGGATACGGGTAGGGTTGGCCGGGCGGGTTGGCCATGTGAAAGGAGCGTCGGGGGTGGCGATGGTGGTGGTAAAGAAAGACGAAGAAAAAATGCGAGTGTCAGCGCCAGCGATGAGGTCGGTTGTGCAACAGGATGCGTGTGAAACTTGTTGCAAGCCGCCTCTCCGCGACGAGCTCGCCATGCCCGCCGTCGTCCCGCCCCTCGCCTTCTTCTGCATACACGTCCTCGCGCGCTTCCCCGACCAGCTCCACCACATCCACCACCGACGCGTCCCCGCCTCGCCCGCCCTCCTCGACGCGTTCGACGCGCGCGACCCGTGTCTGTGGGCAGCGCTCGCCCAGGTCGTGCATCCCCTGCCGCTCGATTACCACGACCACGACCTCGCTCTGTCCCACCACGCCCTGCCCCTCCTCCAGAAGATACCCGACTCGCCGGACTTCTCGCTGGTGACGCTAGTCTCGCTGGCCAACTGCACGCATGTGCGCGACAACGACGTGGCTGATCTGCGTTTTCTTCACCGCCTGCTCGCGCTTGATCTGCGCGGCTGCGCCGTGTCCTCGTACGCCCTCACCGCCCTCGCACGTGGTGTCGCCGCCCGATCCGGCGTCTGCGGTCTCCGCCTGCTCGGTTTGCACGGCTGCCCGAACGTCGACGACGACGTCCTCGCGCCGCTCACAAAGTTCCCGCTCCTCTCTGCCGTCGGTTCGTCGCCATCCGCTCTCCCTTTCCCGACTTGCGAACCCACCCTCCAGACCTCCGCTTCACCCGTTGCACTTCAGCCGCCGTCAACGCGCGCCTTTATTCGCTCGGCTTCCACCCCTCGGATAACAACGCCCTCTTTCACCCCGCCCCTCTCGCCTTGGCCCTCTGCAGCCTCGAAAAGATCGCATCCGCATCAGATCCGATATCCCTCTACTCGTGTCCTCCGCAGTCTGTCTTCCGGCTTCATGTCGACCGACATACCGAGAAGATCGCTCCTGTCCCTAGATCTCGTTCAACTATCCGAGCCATATCATCTGCAGAGGATACTGTAGTTTTCATGCCGCCTCCTCGGAAGCAGTCTAAGTGTGGTCCAGTCAAACCTTCTGTCTCGGTGACCCCCACACATTCCCCGCCAAGCCAGCTAACCAGCCCTAACCCCGACTCCAATGTTTCCTCGTTCTACGACAACACACCAGCGCATTTCAGGAATAACACTCTCCCTTTGTCTGCACAGGCGGTACAATCCCACGAAGGCCCTAAGTTAGACCCATTAGCCATCGCTCGATCACCACCCTCGTGGAATGTCCTGGATGCCTCCAATTCCCCCGACTCTCCCCTTACCATAGCCTGCCGCCGAACCGCCCCAGCGAGCTCGCGGCGGGTGGAGCCAGCTGCGTGTTGGATAGGTCAAGCCCTAAACAATCCCCTCAAAGTCGATCGTGCCCGCTTGCATAAACGCGGTTCCGACGCTGTCGCTGACATGGTGCACCAGTTTGCGTGTAAACGATCCAAGGTCGAAAGTGAGTTTGCGTTGGCAAAAACGCGAGCCAAGCTGTCCGTCAAGTCACGCAACCCCTTCGTGAAGGACGTGAGGTCGGTATTCGCAGAAAGTAGAGCAGATACTTTCGACAATCCACGAGCCCCGGTGTCCAACCCACCGAAGGGGTTGGAACCTGAAGTGCAGTTGCGAGCCTGCCGATCTCTACCGTCCATGGGAGCGCATGAGGAAGGGACAAGCGTAAATGCGATTTCTAACAAGCCATTGAAACCGATAACCTCGCTCAAGCCACCAGTACTCCCAAAGGAGTATTTACCGTCCATGCCTCCACGCACCTCGCATCCAAGAACAAACTTGAAACAGACACGACTGTCGTTTGCTCGCGAGGTGGAATGAGAATAATCATGTACTGTAACGTACGCGTATGTCACGTGAACTGTCATTTGGCATTATGGTGTCTTGTCTTGCCCGACGATGGACTACTTCTCCAAGTTTCTGAGAACCGCCAGCCAGCCATCTCCCAAGCCAGTGCACGACCATGCGGGCGAATTTAACAGATCGTGGAATCTGATCAAGGTTTGCCTACCTCGGTTTTGCGCCCTACGCTTATCACACAGGTCTCACCGACCAGACCACGCTCGAACATCCGGATGAACGACAGCTTATGAGAGGTATCGCTTCCACGGATGTACCATCTCACCTCCAGTCGATGGTAGATTCGCTTGTATGGGAATCGTCCCGGACGGAGGAAGGGTCCGTACACTCCCCCTCATGCTTCCCTCACCGTTAACTCCCTCGAAGTGGAACCGGTGCTTGCCTAGAGTACCTTTTAAAAAACGGTTCGGCTTTCTTGCATCTCCGAGGATTGCTTCTAACCTTCTCGTTTAGATGTGCTTGGAATGCTCGTTCGGCTCAGTGAACCTGACCGTCCTTCTGGAATTCAGGCAGAGGTTCTCCGTGCTGTACAGAACATGGTTGTCCTTATGGACGAACAATTCCTCGTCCACTCAGCCGTTCATAGAGCTGCGCTTAGGCTTCTCCGCAATTGCGTCGGAGACGACCTACAGGAACAGTTGGACGGTCGTAATAGAATAATGGGAGCTGCCAAGAATGCCGTGCGAAGCCAGCCATCTGAATACGAACGTGACTGTGAGTCATGTATGTACGAGCAGAACTCGCAGTCACACTCTTTTATCCAGTGGTCAATCTGCTTTGTATATTGTGCAGTCGTATCCGCACCCACCGGGAACTGCTCATGATATTCTTTCACGACAAGCACTGGTATCATTCGGAGCCTCTATTCGCTGTGGAGGAAGAGGACGAAGGCGAGGAAGATGCGGACGACGTGGAACAGCCGGAGAATCCAAGCGATAATTTGAGACGTGACCCCTCCCCAACCCCATCGCAAGCGACCATAACTTCTGCTGCACGAAAACCGGAGTACGAGTTCCTATTATTCAACTATTTGCTACGTTTCGTGCATCGAGAAGGCCAAATCGGCGATTTTGCCCGCGCTGGCCTCCTGTTCCTCATGGACGTGGCCATGTCCCCAGGAGGCCCTCCCTACAAACGTGGTGCAGCAGAGTCTGATCAAACAGTTGGAGATCCAATCGCCGATGCCGCGCTCGCACTCGCCGAGTACATCGTGGACGGTGATTTCTCCGACGTCCTTGGTGCTGGTTTAGGTGCTGTCTACTCCTTACTACCCTCCAAACTCGAGATTCGGTCTCCAGCGAACCATGACACGAGCCCAGCTGGCATGACCCTCGGTAGTACCGGGCCAGCGACAGAGAAAGAAAAGGAAGACGCCGAGGTTCAAGCAGAGAAAAACCGTGCGATCGGACTCGAAGAGTCTACGAATTCCGACTTCAAAGCGCGCCTTGATCACTTCCTCAAACTTCTCGAGTTTCTTCAAGACATCATTCGGCGAAATGCAACTCGCTACCCCGGAGATAGCACGCTCGATGTGCCGGGCTCCGTTGGTGCTTCCATCGTACAGGCCATCCTTGACGCTGTGCGCAGAATATTCCTAGAAAATGTGCTATATCCTTCGATTCTCGAGTGTTCAGATCTAGATGGCAGCGCTGTCGCCGTCATGTCCTACATTGATATCATGATACGAACCCTTGGAAACGGACAGCTCTTGGACCTTCTTGTCGGTTTCCTTGTGAGCGAAGATAGTGATGAGATCGGCAAGCCACGCCACCGAGTCCACGGAATGCTCAACCTTGGAGGTAACATGCCACCGCGGTCTCGCTCCGCCAGCGTCGTGGACAAGGCATCAAAGCTACACCACCGCAAGAGTAGCGCGATGCTACTCTTGGAAATGGAAGCACCGGAGTCGAGCCGGCAATCGGAATACTTTACTACGATGGCCCGTTTCACTCTCAAGGATCTCATCCTTGCCAATCTCCGCTCGCAGAACGGTGCTACTGCGACGGCAGCTCTCCAGCTTTTCCAGACAATGTTGACGCGCCGGTGTGGTACTTGCATGGATGCACTCGTTCTGGTTATCCATTCCACAAGCGCCACGAGCTATCCGGAGCCTGCTATCGTGATGCCATTTGTGCCTCCAAAAACCTCTGGAGAGGATAGCGACGAGGAAGAATTTGTTTATCCCGGCACGGGAGTGGGGCCTGGCCCTCCACCATCCCTTCCGATACATTTACAGCCGGAAACGACGATTTCCACGCACGAACGCGAGATGGGTCTTTATCTGACTCTTGTGTCACGTATCGACCCATCGCATAACGAGGATGCCTTTAGCACAGGATATGATCATTATTTGCGCGACGCCCTGAGTTCCATCCAATGCCATTCTTGCTTCCACATAAGTGCCGGCGAAGACCTCGAATCCCGGTCCAAACAAAGGCACTTGCTGAATCTCAAGGACCCCATCCTTTCTCTCATCTTGGAGTTAATGTGCAAATTCTTCTCGAACTCGCCGAAGTTGAACATTTCCTTGACGGGCGTATTGGCAGAATTAGCCATTTGCCCGAACAGGTCCATTGCAGGGTGGCTTACGTGCAACACGAGCGAGGCCTCGCAGCCAGAGATGACATCAGATGATATTCGAGCAGAAGACATGCGAGATGACCGTTCCATTGATTTCGAGATCGATGAAAAGCTAACGACGGAGACCAACATTCTTTCCGTGGCCCGACTAGACGAGCACTCACGCCCTATCGTGCACACCATCTTCCAGGCCCTCGTCAGCGAGCTTGAACGTTATCGTCAACTCGTGGACAATTTTGACAAGTATCTCGTCGAACGCCGACAAGGCTTGTTGTTCTCGGAGAACTTGACTGACGCACTGACGCTCGTTCTCGAACCTGCGGTGGACATAGGGCTTTCGAGCACGCCTTTTTCCTCGGCGCCGGACGCGAGTGCCCAACGTGCGAAGCCAAAGCCCAAGACGTCTTCTTCATTCGTCTCGTTCCTCACTCCGAGGAAGAGCAAGACGAAGATACCTGTGGACCCTCTAACGCTGCCTCGAGAGGAAAGCAAGGTCGCTGCGTCGAGACCATTCGCTCCCCATTATCAACAGACGCGAGAAATCGTCGTCGAGCCCTTCGTCGTGTCGCTTCCCTCCGAGTCATCTAACATGTGGGCGCCGACACAAACGTCCGCATGGGGTGAAGAAGAGGACGTATTCTCGGCCGGGAACCAATGGGGAGGAGTGGACGTCAAGAAAGTGGAGAGGTCGGATGACCACGAGGACCAGCCCTTGCCCACTCAGATTACCTTGTCCCATTTATTGGACAATGTGGTCATTCTGGAAGAATGTATCAAGGAACTGGTTGCCATCATTCAAGCACGAAGGAGTTTGGGGATCGATTCTTTGAGATACGTGTAAAAACAAAGCACATTATGACTACATACACAAGGAGCATCAACGTTACCAAATACTTGATCGGCATGAAGTGGGAATACAAGGTAGCACAGTTAGAAAAATGCATAGCCTACTTTGCCTTCTTGGCCCGAGTTCCTTTCTTCCCCTTTTCTGCCCCAGACGCCTTTGCATTTCTTGACGTGAGCTTCGAACGGGCATTCTGGAACTCTTCTTCGTCAATCTCTGGGATGGCGGGCCGAGGCCGCTTGCGCGGGGACTCAGTTTCCTGAGTGTCGTCGTCATCAGCAGCCTTTTTCTTCCTCTTTCCCTTTGCATCCTTCTTCGAAGCTTCTTCCTCGTCGACATCCATGTATTTCGCGGCCAGATTGTCCAAGAAACCATTCCTGGCTTTTTGCCGCTGCAGAATGAGAGCTTGCAAGGCGGAAACATCCCCGCCACCGTCCTTCTCCTTTTGTTTTCCCTTTCCCTTACGAGCACCCACCTTGCCCGACCCGTAGAATTCGTCCCAGACCCCGAGTTCCCTGGCTAGTTCTTCTGCTTCCTTAGCCTCTTTGGTGGCCTGTTTCTTTCGAACGAGCTTGGCTTTCTCGTCGGCAGAAGTGGAATGCCAAAGAGGTAGATCAAGTAGCTTGCCCTCGTTTATGAGTTTGGATACTGTGTGAATGAATCGGGGTTCGTCGTCCGTGGTCGAGTGAGGTATACGTTTCATGATTTCGTCCAGGGAGCCCTCAGTTTCGTGGTATGCGGCTATGAGGTCGTCGATCTCTTCCGAAGAGCCTAAGGTTGCAAGGCGTGAGGACAAGAGAATAGTCGTCGAGCTCGCAGATACCTTGGTATTCCTTCTTCATTTCATCGAGTCTGCCACGCGTGACGCGGTCAAAGAGGTCTTGGAAGTATGCGTCCCATCCGCCCTCGTCGTCAGGATCAATGAGACCTTCGCCCGTAGTGCCGGTTCTATCGTACTTTTTGCGCCGTTTGTCGTCGCTGAGAACGGCGTAAGCGAACCCTATCTGCTGGAAACGTTTGAGGGCATCTGCGCGCGCGTCTTCGGACGAGTTGGTGTGCTTGTCTGGATGGCAAACAAGGGCGAGTTTTCTGTACGACTTTCTAATGTCCTCCGGGGACGCGTCCGAGTTGAGCGCGAGGACGGCGTAGAGGTCGACGCTGTCCTCGCCAGGGAACAGCTGTGCCATCTCCGAGTCCGAGTCCATGATGCGAACGTGACGCCACCGTGACACATACGTCGCGCTCAAAACACAATGACCGTTGCGACGCCTCCGCCTGGTGCTCGTCATGTGGGTCCCTGGCCCCACAGCCGTCTTATTCTTCCATGTCGACCTTGACTTGCCTCTTGTCTTTCTAGCCGATGGGCGTCATGCGACAGGCTCTTAAGCAGCTCGGCCCACCACGTCCAACCCCCATCACATCATGTTCCGATTCGTCTCTAACCACGCCTCGCACCACCAGTCGAATGCTCCTCATACCCTCGCCTTGCCGCAGAATCAATCAAGTCTGTTCTTGGCTTACTTTATGTTTTACTCCGAGTTGATGACCCTGTTCAGCGCATACTTTTGATGAGATGATAAAGAAAACCTATGTGAATGGTGACACCAGGGTCCGCAACGCCATATCGCACTCCAAGTTTCTGAGTCCCGAGGCCAGGCAAGAGTGCTTACATTTTGTCAACTATCTCCGCATCCATAAAGTGAGCGTTCTCTGCATGCCCGACGTGCCTCTGGCTGACGTTGACAAGTCCCTCTTCATGTACACCTACATACACTTGGCATCTTGTTGCAGGGGCGGGTGCGTCGTTCCCCCTTCTATTCATGGTAGGCAACTTAGCGTACAGACAGATATCTGCATCAATTGATGGAGAACGTCACTGCTTGGAAGGCATGGGACAGCGTGCGACAACTCAGTCACTATTCCTTCATCAGAGAGACACTTCTCGGTTTCTTGGCAACTGTAAGACATTCCTCCGTTCACTTTGTGGTGCTCGTTTCTTATCTTTCTCAGCATCCATGTCATCAACACCAATTCCTACTCACTCAACAGTTTGTGACTAGTGACGACGAAAGCGACCTTCTCTGTCATCTTTTGTACTGCGGCAGAAAGCAGGAGCTGTATAAACTAGCCAGCAAATCAGCCGTTGGGGGGTTAAACGAATCCGAACAGGTCATAGAGTTACTTTGGCAGGTGCGCTTTTCTCGCTTCTCTGAAAGTGTCACGGCGAACGATTCCTCTATAGTTCCTTATGAAACACCAAGAAACCAACGTACTACGCCGCCTACGTGCCTGCATTTACCGCATGTCAAGGAAGTCTGCGTACCTTCCCCACGAGATGCGAATCGCACACCCTTCTATATCCCACAGGCAGGACCTTGTTCCTGGGGCGAATGGTTTGGTAACAAAGGCAATGATGAACGGCCGGCAAGTCGTCATCAAGACTGTTAGGTGTGGTGACCGCACCAAACAGAGGCAATGCCTTGAGGTTCGTGTTTCTCCGAGCGGATGCCTTTATTTCAGTCTCACATTTGGGCCACCAGTTATTCGCCGGAGAAGCTATTCTCTGGCATACCTTGCGACACGACAACATTGTTCCATTCCTGGGAGTTGTCATGGAAGACTCTTTTGACATGGGTTTGGTCTCGCCTTTTTTCAGAAACGGCAACACTAGAAATTACATGAGACGATACGATCCCAGGGACTGGCCTGCCTTGGCACGGAAATTGACCAGAAATATCGCGGCAGGTTTGGCATACATTCACTGCCATGAACCGCCCATTGTTCACGGGGACCTCAAGGCGGTAAGCAACGTCGTCGTCCGCTCCTTTCTTTGCTGAGTTCTCGTCAGGACAACATCTTGGTTGACGACGACGGCCACGCACGTCTTGGAGACTTTGGGCAATCCTATTCCTCAGATTCTGGCAAATACCTGGATTCGACGCGCGTCGGTCTTGCGGCATTCAACCCCGTGTTTTGGATGGCACCAGAGCTGATGACGGATGGCGACCATGCTAAAGCCTCTGACAAGTCCGACGTATATTCTTTGGGTTGCGTTGTATACGAGGTAAGCCGAGTTCCCAGGTTGTGTTCGATGCTCATCTTGTTACGATCAGTTGGTGTCTGGCAACATCCCTTTCCACGATCGTTCAATCAACTATGTAGTAAGGTGTGTTCCAAAGGGCGAACGTCCTAATCGGCCAGAATCTATCAGTGGGAATGATCAACTCTGGAAGATAACCAAGTCATGTTGGGAAAGCCACCCTCGAGATCGACCTTCCGCGACGAAGCTCGTTTCTTTGCTTGGTTAATATCTATATATTAGCTACTTAAGTTATCTGTGCATCACGATTTTAAATCATGATTATTGATTGGAGAGGAATTGGAATAGGTATTGATTCGGTCAAGTATGGATCAAGAATTAGAGAAAGTGAATGTCTATACATGACATAAATAGAGAAATTGGTACACATGAAAATCCGCAAATATATCAGGAAAACCTGGCAAAAAAGAGCGATGTCAACCATCACACATTCTTTTGTTCCATATCAGAAATGTTCGTGACGGGCGGGATTGTATTTCCATGGCCAACCTGAAAGATCATTCGATGGATATCTGTGGCTGGAGTGGAGTGCCACCCAAGTAGGATGATTGCCGCTCCGCCATTTGCCCTGGTATCGTCGGCGAAGATAAGTATTGTGGCTTCGCATTGATATCTGAGAAAGGAACGAAACGAAAAGTTAATCACCCAGTTTGAATGTTTCTAGAGCTTGTTGCCGAACAGGCTTATAGAACTGACCATGAGTCTTCGAGTCTTGTAAACCCTTGTCAAAGTCATAAAAGCACTTGAGACCAACTAAAAACGTAGTCAACAAAAGTAAGAACGCGACAATTGCTAGAGGTGCGTGATTCAGTGAAAGTAAATCAGGGGGTTGGTGAGCCCACTGACTGAAGACGGTTAGGGTTGCACGCGTGGTGATATATTCCCCGCTGGAGGATGGCCGATAGAAGCGGACTAGTTTATAGGCTATAATCAAGGAAGTTGAACAAGGTGGGGTGTCGCCAAAATACGTACTTACCGACTGTAATGGCAAAAAAAGCCTTGAATCAGTCATCTGCCTGAGGACGTAGAGAATAACCTTACAATAAGTCATGCAAGGTATCATCAAAGCAAGCGCCGTCGCCATCATCCTGTGGGAACATTCATCAGTGAAACTAGAAAAACAGATGATAGAGCGTGAAAGACGCACCATTTGATTTCACGCTGGACAGCATAGGCGCAGCCAGCGATCAAGATAAGGACCACAGGAATAGCAGTAATAGTGAGTCCAAACTCAGTAGAATCGGCAGTAAGGACGACGATGAGGAGCTGGCAACATCATAAATGCTTCGACCATAATCACGTGATATCAGGGACACACCTGCATGGTGACCCCGACGAAGCAGAAAAAGTCGAACTTCAGGAGACAGATGAAAATCTGATAGAATTGGTACATGGCTATTGCGCATGTGGTGAGCCATCGGAGTTAAATGGTTGAGTGAAGATCACCAACACTTCAACGTGGGACTTGCCCCGACAACATGAAAAATGACCCATCTGAACGGTATGAAGCCTCAGATACTCTGATAGGAACAATAATCTCACCCGAATTCTCCGTAAAGTTGTTTGATCCAAAAGATCAAAAAAAGCCATGACGCAGCCACAAAACATGGTGCGACTATGAGGAACGGTGCTACCTTATGCCACAACCATTCGGTGCTGGTAGACACGAGTGCTGTCCTTGTTTCATATACTTGAAGGGCGGAGAAGACGATAAGAGCGCCGTGAAACACTGGAGGTTGTCATCAGCTAAGCGAACTCGAGAAGTCAGCAACAACAGTACATATAATGCCGAGTAGTTGAATAATGTTTCTCAAGCGCAAGGCATCGTAGGCCATGAAAAGCTCAAACATCCTAAAAACTCGCATTAGTAGATGCTCAGCCGAAACAGGAATAGGAAGCACTCGGCCAAAATGAAAAGAGCGAGATAGCAGGACAGGGTCTGGCGGACGATCAGCATTTCGACAGCGTAGCCACTCACACCACACTACCTTGTAAGCGGAGATGTCAAAGGTATTGCCGAGGTATGCATGCACCTGTGAGAAACGTCTTGTATCAGCTAATATCCCGCTCGGAGGCGCTACTCACGATTCCAAAGGTGCATGCAACCATGGCGATAACTACTACGGCCTCTACAAGTGAAATTAGCGGTGTAAAGGGCAAGGATTAAATAGATCCTTTGCTCACGGGCTGCGACTGTGAATTCGCGATTGTGACGTGTGAGACAGCTGAAGTGGTGAATACGAGTGGACATACTTGTGATGATGAAGGCACGCTGGGCTCTGGTAGCCAACAAAGGTTCCACCGCCATCGTGAACGAAGGAAGCACGAAAAGATCGAAGCTCGAGTGTGACGACGGGCCTGAAGCCGCGTTGCGGTAAGTTGGCAGACAAACTGCAACGGACGATTCGAATGCGCGTGACCCACTGCTGTGGCTGTGCCCAACGAGGCTGTGTATAGGACAGCCGAGACAGCAGAAACAAGCTATGTTACAGGTACATGCGGTCTCAGAATTCGTCCCCTCTCAAT
>JBBPUA010000034.1:0-47589 GCA_038094355.1 Afroboletus lepidellus | reverse complement strand
CTCGCCGCCTCTGCCCTCCCCTCCCTCGTCCTCGCCCGTGGCCACCGCATCGAGCAAGTCCCCGAGGTGCCACTCGTCGTCCCCTCTGACGTCGAATCCTTGAAGAAGACCAAGGAGGCAGTCGCCCTCTTGAAGAGCATCAACGCCTACTCCGACGTCGTCAAAGTCTCCAACTCGCGCAAACTCCGTGCAGGAAAGGGCAAGATGCGCAACCGTCGCTACCGCCAGCGTCGCGGTCCCCTCATTGTCTACAGCGAAGACAATGGCATCGTCAAGGCGTTCCGCAACCTCCCCGGTGTGGAGCTCGCCAACGTCAAGCGACTCAACCTCCTCCAGCTCGCTCCTGGTGGCCACCTTGGCCGCTTCATCATCTGGACAGAGTCTGCTTTCGCCCTGCTCGATCAAGTCTTTGGTACCTTTGACACCCCATCTGCCTTCAAGAAGGACTATATGCAAGTCTCTTTGCTTTGTTCGGTGCACCTCCGTCTCACTGTCGTGTCTAGCCTTCCCTCCGCCAAGATCAGCAACCCCGATGTCACCCGTCTCATCAACAGTACCGAAATCCAGTCCGTTGTCCGCCCCGCCAACGCCAAGATCCAGAAGCGTCCCTGGACCCAAAAGAAGAACCCCTTGGCCAACAGGGCCGTTCTCTTCCGCTTGAACCCCTATGCCAAGGTCCTCCGCAGACAGGAACTGCGTATGTGCGCTCTACCCAGTCCTCTCTTGACGACACTCACTCTCCCTAGTCCGTCAAGCGCAAGGCGCGAAAAAAGAAAAGAAGAAAGGTTCTGTTGCCGGCGAAGCATTCCTTACCACTCTATTTGCTCCCTAAAGCGTCCCCATGTCATAGTTGTGTGTGTTTCGGTGTATGACATGTCTTGTGTGCACCTGCGTCAAGCCAGGAGAGCTGGCGAATACCTTGAGCCCTGATTGAACCGGGGTACTCATAGAACGTGTCGCTTACTCTAAGAACGAAGATGAGCGGGCAATGGCTCGTACGTAAGAACGCCGTAGCCTAATCGTCATTAAATTTCAACTCTGATAGCTTGGCGCCATCGTTCCCGAATAGGAAATTAGGTATCGCAAACGCATGTCAAACTTCTAGCTCTTTTCCAAAACGCCAAACTGTCCCTCGGACAAGTTGTTCAGCGTCTCCTCTTCCTTGTCCAGGCTGCGCGTCGACAGCCAGAACATGAATCCCGTGATGGCCGCCAGGACGGCGACGGTCGCATAGTTCCACACGAGCAAGGGGTCAGTAGACAAGGCTGTTCGAAACGTAAACCAAAGCGGCGATCAGACGATGCGATGCCAAGACACGTAAAAAAAACGGTGGAGCACGCACAGACAAACGCCTCGCCAAGCGCAGACGAAAACGCGACCATGAACAAAAAGAGCGACATGACGAGCGACCGCATGTTCTTGGGCGCCTTGGTGAACGCGTACTCGAGCCCCGTGATCGAGGCAAAGATCTCGCTGAACGCGATCAGGACGTATCTGCCCAGAGTGAGCGTCCGGTCGAGAGTGAGCCGTGGGGACTTACGAGCCGGTCTGGATCCAGACGTTGAGCGGCGAGACGAGCGGGTTGCCCGCCGAGTCGGCACATGTACCGGCGTACTTGCCGCACGGGTTCGTCTGCAGCCAGGTGTCAGTGGAGCACGCTCAGACGCACGACGCGACGCGCCTTGTAAATATAGTACTGGACGACGGCCGCCCAAATCATGGCCGCGACCGCAGTGCCAAAGCCCCAGGTAATCTTCTTGAGAGCGGTAAACCTCACTCCCCTTCTTGCGAGCGCAGGGTATATCTGAGAGACGATCACTCGATACGGAACATGTCACAGTCGTCGCTGGAGACTTACCAACAAGTCGCAGATCGGGATGAAGATGATGAGCGCGAGAGGGTCCAAATTGGACAAGACGTCGTTGGGCAGACCATGGGTGTTCATCGTCGCAGCCTGCGAGGTCAAGTTGTTGTTCAACTGGCTGTAACACAACCCTGCGCACACGAAGGCGTCAGCACCTGGCCACAGAGCACTGAAATCGCGTACAGTAGATCGGGTACCACGCAAAGACGCTGCAGGCCTTGAAACCACGCCGCACCTCGTCCACCCAGTTGTCGTCAAACTTCATCCACGCGGGCTTCTCACCAACGACCTTGGACGGCTTGGCGCTCTCCCAAAAGTCGTCTGCGGTGAGCTGTCTGAAGCATCGAATCGGGTTCCAGCTGAAACGACCACGCAGCGCGTAGCGCCAAAGACGGAACGAAGTTCCCAACACAGAGCCACTGGGGGGAGAAACGCGGTATCGCCCATGACCGACCCAAAGGAACAAGGGCGAGATGAAGAAGACGATCGTCGGCAGCATGAACGCCAGCCAGTAGCCCACAAACTGCGAAACCGTGCGACGCTCAGAACCGGCTATCATTGAGAGCAAGAAAAGCTGTTACCTTTTCTGCATAAACCATGCTGACTTGGCCGACGAGCGCACCAATATTGATAAAGAGGTAGAAATACTAAATCGGCGCGTCGGTGGACGTAAAAGCCGTCAAAGGCGGAACGCATACCATGTAGATTCTCGACGTCGTCTTGATGGGGTCGACGATGACACGCTCACCCGACTTGGTGACGGCAATGAACGGTTTCGTGCGTCGGTACTGCTCGGCAACCAAAGGGGAAATGTTGGACTTGAAACCACCCGCACCTGTGCCAGTGACGATGAGGGACAAGATGAACAATCCCGTCGATGCTTTTCCGCCAATGATACCGGGGATGGCAGAGATAATCATGATAACGTGTCCAAGCATAGCCAGCACCACGCTCCAGCATATTGTCTTGTAACGTCCCCAATAGGTATCGGCTATATAAGCACCACCGATAGGGCAGATGTATGCCCTGGAATGATCATGCATCAGTGGGACAAGGTCGATTGGAATCCAAACCTACCAAAACTGATAGAACGTCGTCAATCCGGTAGACATCTGCTGGCCCCCACCAAGCGCACCAGACTGCCCAAACGCCCCACCGGCACCGGTCCGAGAACCGGGCGGAAGTGGTTGCTGGATGAAATTCACCTATTTCGGGAAGGCACTATCAGCACGCGGACGGGCGAACCATGTGATCACTCACGAAAACGGCGCTAGCACCTGCCAAAAATAGAATGCATGGCAACTGAGCACGGATAGCGACGGAAGGCAATGTTTCATACCGTAATACTAAAAAGTCGAACACTAGGGATTAGGGTAACCCGCTCGCAACCGAGAAGTACTCACCGAGAAACGCTCAGCCAACTCGACGACGGCGATCACTATCGGGAGACAACGTTACGATAGACACGCAGATAGAAGAGGACACTTGCTGTACGCCGCCCACGGAAGCGAATCAGATACTCGGCGCAGGGTGGTCAATTCTTCTTCTGTTGGGAACTCGAGTCCTTCATGGGCGCTGTCGGCGTCATCGTCCATGGCTGCCAAGCCCTTTTTCTCGAGGGAGGCTTCCAACGATGGGCGTTGGTCGTCTTCCGTCAACCCAGCGGTGATGCTGCGCTCGAGCTCTTGACCGGCCATTTTGCTAATCAAAGAGTGAGGACAAGGTCCGAGATGCAGCCCACTTTTGCCCGCTCGCCTCTTAAACTATGCCAGACTCGGCAATCGCGTCGCGTGGTACATGGCGATAACCACCAAAATCTGCCGAACCACCAAAATCTGCCGAGCCATAGCAGCGAGCTGGTGAGAAACCCAATGATGAGATCGTGGCGTGCAGTGCCACATGTACTCACGTTCAACTACGCCGGTGCGACACCGGTCACCGTCACCGTCACTGTCTCAGCTCCATTCCTCGTAGCCGGTCGTACACTCGGCTGGACTCCTACGGTCTCGATGCTTCAACGATCAATTCGAAACACTAGCCATAGCGCTGCATTAGAAAGCACGCGGGACACTCCGGGAACGGCGATAGCGTTGGATGATCGCGGGTACTGTGCCTGGCATGAGACCCAGTTGGCGTGCCTTGAATCACCTCTTGGCCTATATTTACTTGTGGAAGTGGGACCCAGTACGTCGACGGCCCACGCTTGAAACTACGAACTGTTGTGCTACTCGCCAATTACTCACTTGGATCATAGACCGTCATCGGATCGACGAGTAGTGAAGAGGAAGGTTGGAACGAAGCGGGAATCATCAACGAACGGAGTTCCTCAGCCGGCATACACGGATACCGTGTGGTCATCTGAACAGGAACAAAAGAGGGTGGCTTGAGTAAGGAAGCTTTTGTCAATTCGTCATGGGAGGCGTGATGGATGGTAACAACCTACATCGCTATCCCACTCGCCAAAATTAACCTAAATGCGTCCCGGGTACGGTATACCAGGTGGGGCCATCAGCGTACCTTAAACGTCATTCAGACGAATTGCGCGGAATCGAGTTGTGCCAACCTTCAGTCAAATCTGAAAGCCTAATCGACGCCATCTCTTTTTTTTCCCTCAGAGGGTATTGGAATATATTTCATCCTATCATCAGTCGTCGCCTTGACACAGTAAGGGCCGACAGACGTTTCAAGTTGACATCATGGTAGCGTCTGGCTCAAGTCAGATGAGCTGGAAACTCGGGAAGGTTGTGACCTTGAGGAGTATAGTTGCCCCGTACCGTCGCCGCCACGAAAGAATGAAATACGAGATTCGGCAGAATGAGAACTATGAGTGTTTTCTTATGGACTTTCAAAATAAGTTGTTCGCACACCGTCAATCCCCTCCAACATATCAGTCAAACCCAACGACTCAGAGTCTGATGCAGCTGACCATACTCAGGGTCATGCTCAAATAGCGGTCGCTGAGGATTCTTTGAGTGCCTAGAGTAATCGTTATCCATTAGTTTCAACGCATCGGAACCATCGGTAGATCTGCTATCCCTGTTCCTAGGAGGTTTTAGGACGACTGGTGGGTAACGAAAAAGCTCACACTTCGCACCAGGACATTTTCGAATAGAACATCTGCTCGATGCTTGGACCTCTCCCGATAGTGAAGCCTTCCTCTAGGTATCCATTCAAGGAGCCAAGAAGAGAGTGGCAATATTTAGTAAAGATGGAGGGGGCATACGAAAAGGAAACAAAAACCCAACTTCTTCGATATCTAACTTCAGCGCCCTACAATAGGTTATTCTTCAGCTTCGTCTCGTATGGCGATTTACATGACGAACACCTGTTCTGTCGAGAAATTTAGTAAGAAAGGTGGGGCCAACAGCACGACACGCAAGTCCGAAGATGCTTGAAACACACGACGGCTGCACTGTGGTATCGGACGGCAATACTGTTGAGGACGCTATCTGCCGAACCTATGTATAACCCGCGTGAGAGGCGAGGACAATGGCAAAAAGAATTCATACAGAGCATTCGCGAGTCGATTGGAGTAGATACCTAAGAGAATCTCTAGTGACGTCTGCAGTTGATCGCGATTATTTTCTGGCTGAAGAGGCAGACTGGATCACCGTGAAAGACGCAGGCCATCGCTCTGTGCATCTCTACGGACCGGAAGTAATGTAGAGACTGGATTATCCATGTAGGTGAATCAGAGAGCATCTCGATGGTGGCGGCGATGAGCAGGGGAGCGTAGTCCTTCCCTGAGCCTTGGAGAAGGTGACGACGGAGCTGTCGCCAATTCCAGGTGGATAGGAGAACGAAAATGTAGAGACCGCCTCCCATCAGTATCTGAACTAGATCTTCCTTGCAGATAACATGTCAATGACTAAGATTTCCTTACTCACTTGAAGACGCCGCCTTACGAGCGTGCCGGTCATTGACCTACAGAAAAATGTGATGCGAGGACACCTAAAGCTGAGAGATGGGAGTACGGATTGCGTTCGCGGGCGCACTTTTCGAAGTGACTCAAACTCGCACCGCCGGGCCGACTCAGTTTGGTGCGGCCCGCAGCCAATTGTTGCCGGTGGTTTCGTGAGCAACCCACATTTTTGACTGCCACCATGCAGGCCAACGACGGTGTTGCCTTGTATCTCCGACAAGAACCCACGTTCGAACTGAAGGGTTGCACCGTCACCAACAGGCAACCGCACGATCCAGGCGTTCTCTCGGCAACTGTGCTGTTCTTCAACATCGTGTCGGCGTAATTGGCCTATAGAATCCGCAATCTTCACGTTCAGATATTCTGCGAACCACACGGTCAGCAGATATCTTCTTGCGGATCAGCAGAAAAGCACTTGATTCGAGTCAAGCCTGATCAACATGCAGGTTTGCGGCCGGCTGCTCATGGGCACCAAGTCACGGGGGGCAATGCTGCAAACACGTTTCTACCAGCAGCGGCGAATCAGCATGGCTATTTGGCCGCACTCCGAGAGATACTGGTTGAACCGCTAAACCATGCAAGGCCTCCCAACTTTCGAGTCTGAGCCGCTTCATTCCTCCCCGTTGGCTGCACACGCCCTTAGTGCTGCGGCGACTGCTTCTGTCGTAATGGCAAGCATGTCTATGCCTACCTCTCGTCACCAAACCCTTTCGGTGCGCGTTCATCTCTCTCCATGTTGTGTTTCAAACCTCATCGTCTCAACCGCAAGCTGGTCGAAATGCTTCCCTTTGCCTCTTCTCTGTGTATCCTCGCCGCTCTTGCTACTGGTTCCTTTGCTCTTCAGAGTACCGCCAGTGTCACCGCTTCTCCTGATGTTAGTAAATCCAGGATGTACTCTAGCGCCATTTCAAGTGTCATCGCTGCGGTGACTCCCATGCTGGCCCTCATTTATTTCTGCCCACTGTACTTGCTATATCGCCACTCGAAGCGCCATCCAAGGACGCTCAACAAGGTATCTGGTGTTCGTATCCAGCAGTATGGCCCGGGTGAGTCCACGAGTTACACCGTGGCGGTAACCTTGTGGCTTACACGTGCTTCAGCTATCTATATTTTTCTGCTGTTCATCAGCTTGGCGGAGGTTGGCTCGTTTACACCGGTATTTCGAACTACTGAGCGACTATGAATATAGGTCGCCGATGCAACGTGGCTCTTACTACAGTACAAATACAACGACAATGCACCTGATTCAACAACTCGCACGGGTGTGCGTTTCCTGTTGTACGTACATTCTACCACTTGTCATTGGCCAAGTTCCCCGGCTGACTTCGTGAACATTGTGCAGGTTTGCGGGGTGTTGGACTACAGTGACGTCCGGAACGTATACCCTTTTCTTCCTTGACCCCCTCTGGTCACGCCGTCCGATCGCGTCGATTGGCACGCAAGCAATATGGGTACTCGTAACTTGGGTTTTCTGGGTCGCGGGCACAGGGGTTCTCAACAAATCCCTTCCCTCTTTATTCATGAGCAATTCCTGCCAAGGAATCGTCTACTGCGGGCAGCTGCGGGCGCTGTTTGGTGAGTGCACAGTTTGTAGTTGTAACCGTGATCGCTGAGCATCCCCGTAGCGCTCTCTGTCCTCGAAATGTCAGTATTCAACCAAACTCGAGTGTTTATTCTTCTCACTTGAACACTTGGCAGACTTACTTTGACGTTCGGCATGATGGTCATCACATGGCTGGTATGGAGGTCTGCGCGGTACGTCTCCCGCCAACCCGTGGTAGTAAGAGTACCCCAGATATGAACACTCGCTTGGGGAGATAGGGGTGTTGGTTCAGACATGGAGCAACACATCGAACTTACGTGGGTTGTCAAACGACGCATTGATACCCACACACGAAATCTCTAGTCTCGAATGACTTGACCTGTACCTTCAATATATAAGGTAGCTCGCGGTGGCCGCTCCACTTTAGTTTTATGTTTTGGATCTCTTACGATACACCAATGGTAGAAAAGTTGCAAACGTGAGTATGCATGAGTAAAGGCACGGTGTGAGTCAGCACTTGCGTCGGGCAGAGCGTCGGATGCATGATACCCGGAAGATACATGACCAAGTTCGGGATTTTTGCGCACGTCTCCAAGACCGAGAACCGATATTTCCGAGTACGGCGTCGCTCGTTTCGAGGCGAGATTCGGATGCGAAATCGGGAACCTCCCGATTGGCTGGAGCTTCGTCCCCGCCCGGAACAAACCGGCACGATCGGAACCTGAAATTGCATTTGAGGCGAAAAAAAAAGTCAAGTGCAAACCACCACGTCAGTTACCTTTCTTTCTTTACGAACCACCTAGACTATTTGCTATGCCTTACGCTCCTGGTGCGTTCAATCCCTCTTCAATGAACTAGCCTGTATTGACCTACTTGGCAGGTGACTCCGCAAAGGGCGCTTCTCTCTTTAAGACGCGTTGCGCGCAGTGCCATACTGTCGAAGCCGGTGGCCCACACAAGGTCGGGCCCAATCTCCATGGGTAAGGACGCGACCTTTGTGGTTTTAGAGTTTCTTGCATATTGGTTCCCAGCATCTTCGGTCGCACGACTGGACAAGCCAAGGATTACACGTACACCGCTGCCAACATCAACAAGGGTATCACATGGAGCGAGGAAACGCTCTTTGAGTATCTCGAGAATCCCAAAAAGGTACGTTGCCCTTACTTTCGCGCTTATCAGTCCTGGACACCACCCTTCAGTACATCCCTGGTACCAAGATGGCCTTTGCAGGTCTTAAAAAGGACAAGGATCGTTGTGACCTCATCGCCTACCTCAAGGACTCGGTAAGCTAGACTTTAACGCGTTTTGCTTTGAAACCATTTACTAACGCCGCATAATTCCAGACCGTCACACCCTAATTTTATATCTCTGGACCATCATCACGGACACCTCGATCCATTTACTCTATCGCTTTGGCTTGGTCCTATTCCTTAGATGACCACACTGCATACATATTATCTGCATACGCCCCCACTCACAATGCCATGCATTACCCTTATTGCTATCACAGAAACCATTGCCCGTCCAAAAGAAGTGTGATCTACATTTTACCGAGTCAACAAATGCACCAGCAATAGATATATATATTGTTCAAAAATACAACGTGAGTATGGTCAAAGGTGAACGGAATAAATTAGGTATTGGTGATTCACAAGATTACGCTCAGGCATCATAGATGAGGAGATATGATGGTCTAATAGCATTCTCAGCGTAGCAAACCAGTTCGTCGTAGTTTAGAGAACCGCCAAGGGCAACTTCGGCAAGAACCTGGATCCAGCGGTCAACATCCAACATATTACAACTAGATATACTATGAAGACACACCGAATCATAGCCCGGTGGGGGCGCAGTCAGCTTGGTGTTGTCTTGAGTCATCTTGTACCCTTTCCCGACGACGACCTTGTTGAGAAGTATTGCCTTCTGCTTCGAAGGCTTGACGTTATTCGAATAGTCGTTGGATTTCGAAGAGGTCGAGGACGTATAGATGCCTGCACCGAATCTGCCAACCCTAGGTTATAAGCCTGTTGATCACCGGAGACAAGTCACTTGCCTGCCCCAACCCGTCTTCTTTCCAAAGAGGTTCAGACTATAGGACGTGCGGATGATACTGCAGAGAGAGCACGACGTCGACGAGCAAAGGGCGGAGTTCCCGTTGTCTCCTAGGAGACATTCCCTCGTCGTTCCGTGCCAACGACGGTTCTCGTTCCCAGGAGACCGTCCGGCAGTGGCAAATTTGCCCCGAGCCTCAACAGATGCCCTGTTGGCTGTGGTAAGGCTGTAGGCGCACGTGTAGAAAAGCCATTACCCACCTGTAGGCATCGTATTTCGAGATGGAGGTTGGGTGACCGATGACTTTGTATACTCGACGCACGGTCGGACAAGGTGTTGGGTGTCGCCACGAGGCTTTGAATTGGTCGGCAACTATGCAAGCCGTTAGACCTCTGGGAGAGATCAAATGAGCATAGCGTACCACTCTTGAACGTATCGTGCCCCGTATGGGCCTCGAGCAGTAGCGGCGCGTTCTTCTCCACCTTGGAACTACACCCCTGACTGCAAAAGTGGCCCTTCTTGACGGCTTTCCCGCACAGCAGGCAACCGTTCTTGAGTGGTCTGGAGCGCAGAGCCGTAAGTATTGCATGGACAAAATCGAATCGTGAGCGTACGGACTTGGAGGGAGCTACGGGCACTCCTCCGCCTGCGCCGGCTGCAGCCTTGGCTTGCTGTGCGCAGGTCTTGCCGCAGAAAGAGTGGGTAGTTTTCCCGTCGTTGTACTTGGGTTGCTTGTGGCAATACTATATGACGTCGTATGATCCCCCATCGGTCGGCAGAGGGAGCAGGAACGAAACGTACGTCACACATGTTAGCTCTGGCGCGGGTGCGAGCCTTGCCGCTCTTTCCCCTCGCAGGAGCGTTGCCACCGGATGCAGCCTTGTTGTTCTGCAGCTGGGTAGCACACGTCTTGCTACAGTACGAGTGTGTCTTTGTCCCATCGAAGTATCTGGGTTTCGCATGGCAAATCTGCGAGGGTGAATCAATCGAGGGATGCCACACGGTCGAGGCGGAGTGGCATACGTTACAAAGACTGACTGCGTTCGTCGTGGGCTGTCGGGTAGGTGGGGTATTAACCGCTGGCTGTTGCTGTTGGGGGGGTTGTGCTTGCGCCGATTGTGCCTGAGATGCTAGATATTGACCAGCCATCGTGCCAAGCACAGAGAGCGCGGCATGCATGGGTGGAAGTGTAGCATTCATATCGGACGCAAGAGGAGTGCCTTCGCTGAAGGGTAGGGGGTATGAACGAGATAGAATGTGATTTACGGGGGTCGTCAACGGTTGCTCTCCAGGAGCGACTCGAATGTGCGGATAAGACAAGAAGGGTGTGCTGATGATGCATTGGGCGACAAGGGTATTTTATAGCCACCCACATAACGAGGATTGTGGACCACCTGGAGGAACGCGAATAGAGCGTGTTCACCGCGAGGGTCAATTAACTTGGTGGCTGGGGAGTTTTGTCATTTTGCCGCCATTGTTCGCGGTGTAGCCAGATGGCGCCCACGTCCGTTGTTGCCGAGGCAAACTCACCTTGACTCCGGCACAGGGCGCCCACACTCGACGTGCCAGCCTGATGCTATGATCCGGGGTCTGACTAGCTGCATTTTTTGTACACGAGGTATGCACATGCAAATGGAGACGGTGACACAGCATCTGCTAAATGCGATGCAGCGGGCGATGCAGGCCTGCGTTAACCACCGTTTGACAGCAAATTCAGAATATTGACCCGCTCTTTGAGTTCCTCGAGTCGCACGCAGGACGAAAGGGGTCACCAGTCGCTCCGAAGTTGAAGTGGAAGATGCCAGCAGCCGCTGATCGTGTAGAGTCGTATTATTGCTTTCACTAGTAATAGGTACTACGTAGTTACGTGCGCTATGTAGTTGTGGATATGCTATCATACAAGGTATACGGGTATCAATATGGATAGAAAGAAACAGACATGCACATAAATATTCCTGCAACAACCGGAAGCGCACCACTGCGACCTCGAGCCTTCCCATTGTTCATGACACGATTGGAGTCTTGAAAATCGTCTGCATAAATGCCTTCAGACTTGGCGGACGTTTCGCTTTGGTCCCATAGACGATCAGATACGCTGGACGTACGGTGTCATTGTCGTAAGTGACCGTTTCTATCAAGCGTCATTCCGTGTCCCTGGAGACACCATAGGTAATGACACGGACCTTCATAATTCAAGTCCCACCCAATTTCGCCAGCGACCTATGGTAAAAAGAGTCGAATAAGCTTTTCTAGCAGAGTATCACGATTATCCCTATACCGAGTCGTATCCGGGAGGGGGAGCGGTTAGGTTCGGAGCGTTTCGGTATCTCTTATAGGGCCTCCCTACAACCACGCGGCTGAGAATCACCACCCGCAACGATGCACTCTCGGATACATTTGATGTGTAATCATCTGCCTCTGTTATCCATGAGAGTCGGGAGTAACAGCCAGCTCAGGGGACGCACTCGAGGAGCAGGACGTGGTATATATTCCATGTCCGAAGCTAAGCCCCAATCAGAATAGAGCTGTTCCAGACCTGATTTCACATACCGCTTGAACGAGTTCTTCGAACCTGATAGGTGGATAAAAGCCAGTAAAAGGAGCTGAGTGAATAGACGTACCACATTTGCTCACATCAAATGAGTTGTGTAGGATCGAGCACAGATAGCATTCCTTCTGGTTGCAGAGGAGCACGCTGGCCGAAGATTCCCCTAAAAGACACGCACGGTTGGTACCGTGGAAAAGGAGTTTCTCGTTTCCTCGTTTGTCCTTGGATTTAAGAACCTTCTGGACCCGATCTCTGTGAAATATCAGGGTCTGGCGTACACCGGTAGGAAGTATATTTGTACCTATAGTTGAGATACGACTCCAGCGCAGGCTCTGGCCAGAGGACCCTGAAGATATATTGGATGTCTGGCCTCGTTTTCTTGCGGTGACGCCACCCTTTGACGAAAATCTGCTCGACTATAATTGTAACAACGTCGACCTTTTGGACGCCAGGGTGGGAGGAATGATGGCGGCACACCTTCAGTAAATTTGGGGCTATCTCTATCAACTCGGACCAGCCGATCTCGTCGACCATGGGAGGTATTCCGTGAGTTATCGAGAGAGAACTCGTCGGGTGGCAATATTTTTACCCATCCATCTTTGCGAAGAGAAGCATCCATGATCAGATTGGACGGATACTGCGGTTGGGATAGAGAGAGAAACCAACTCGGAGAGATGAAGATATTATATGTTGCTCATGGCACACCTCGCCTGCGGTGCGCGACATCGGCACAGACAATGGGATTGAACCGATCCATGTCGTACGTCGTGGTTGCCGCAACCGACGTGGACAATTAGGCAACCTGCCCGCGGTATTCGTGGAGTTCCGCACAGCAGAATTAACGAGCGCGTGGCTCCTTTTTGCAATTAAAATTCTCTGAGCTGGCTCCACGTACCTAACGTTGGGTTGCCCAGTGCCCACCATGCAGCATCCACGCTGCTGATGGATGCAGTGTCTGGGCCGTCCGAAAAAGGCAAGTGAGTACGATGGAGTAAGGCGCAGCCTTGGAAAACACGTTGAAGCTGGCTGGCTTGTCAAGCACACAGCCGTGTCGGAAGAATGAGCTGGGTCACTCCAACGCTTGGCTCGTTCGAACCCTTCCTCGTGTTGAACCCTATAATTCTCGGATATTTGCGTCGAGGTACATCGCCTTCTCGGAGGAGCCTTAAAAGAAACACCCTTCCCGTGAGCCGAAAGAACTACTGCTGACCTGATCGTCTCTCCCTGTCTCCCCCCAAAATTTTTTATCTACTCGCTGCAATCTTCGTGATCGCCCTCGGAATGCTAGACACCCGTCGGATCATGAAACTCTTTGGACTCGGAGGATCCCAAACTATATCCCAATCCGCCTCCGGTAGACAGAAGCAAAGGCCTACGACACAGTATTATAGCCCAAGGTGCAACCAGTTTTTTTTTTTTTTTTTGACGTCTTCGCCTTCTGATATATTATTCAGCAACTCCTACGTGAAATCGCCATCATCGAGTGCCCACGATGCCACGGACGCAGACTACCCTCCACTGACAGCTCCAGTTACCCCACTTGGTGCATCCATAGCACCATTTCGAGCATCGAAGACGGCACCCGTCCTGTTTTACGACAAGAACGACCCCTTCTATGAATTCACCAACTTTTCGCCACACGACGTTATTCACAAGGGGAAGAGATATCCGACAAGCGAACACCTATTCCAAGCCTTCAAGGTGTGTCTAGTGTGTTACATCCTATCTAAGTGCTAACATTAGCTCTTTCGCCCTTGTCTCGATGACCTCCGTTCAGTTCCTGGATGACCATCCAGAAATCGCGGAACGGATTCGGATCTGTGGGGAAAGACCGATGTTGGCTTTTGATGAGGCTCACCGATACCAGAAATCTGTGCGCTCTGATTGGAGACAGGTCAACGTAGAAAAGGTACTTGTCGATTCTTTTATGGTCGGTACCAGAGGAACCGAAGCTTTATTGGACACCCAGATGGAAATCGCCGTTCGGCTCAAATTTACTCAACATCCTGACCTCAAAGCACTGTTACTAGGAACGGGCGACGCTGACCTCATTGAGGTAGGAGTGATTTGGTTTTGTTTCTGCTCAACATTCAGTCGATTTTAGAATTCTCCACGTGATTATTTCTGGGGCATCGGTGCTGATTATACTGGGCGCAATGAACTTGGAAAAGCCCTCATGAGGATCAGGGAGGAATTGCGCGAAGAACGGGATAACCCGTCTCATATTCCTACTGCCCGGAAAGATCCCACCCGTTTTTCGGTTCAAGATCTCACTTCCCTTGTACCCTCTCAACCGATTCCTAATGCGAGTACGCAGCGACTTTCTGGTGCACCTGTTCCCGGAGTCGTTCCACCTCAGGGAAATGGTCTTTGCGAGGTACGAGTGAATGCTTACATCGAGCGACGCGCCCGCCATCTGATCGATGATCTATATAGTTCTGTCAGATAAGGCCGAAGTTCCAAAACCATCCCTACTGTGGAAGAACATGCGCCGCAGAAGCAACTAAGATGTGCAGCGTATGTACCTTTGGCCTTTTTCTCTTTTAAGTCAATCTTAAACTCTTCCTTCGTAGTTTTGTCGCTCAAAGCCTCGCTTTGGGAAGCATCCATACTGCTCAAGAACATGCGCAGCAAAAGCTTGCGGGACGACTTGATTCCGCGAAACCTATATTTATACTGTGGAGTATGATGTTGATAGTGGGCGCAAGACGTATCCTTGGGTGAATTATGATTCATATTCTACAATTCTATCTTCGCTGTAACAATGGGTTTAATTCAAGGGAATTTCGTGAATACAACATTTGTGTTAACCAACGCTACATATGTGAGGTACAGTGAAGTGCTGGGCAAGTGAAATATGTATAAAGTAGTGAGGTGAAATCGTCCGGGGTCAGTGATAAAATTATGCTGAGACTTGCATGGAGTTAAGAAAACGTTGCGGAGATGTGAATGCGGTGTCAGTTGGAGAGATTATAGTTTCGAAAGTCACTAGTCACTTGTCGTGGACATTGTCAGGGGATCCAATGGATAAAATACGTTTGATGCCATCTATAGTTGTACATTATCAGTAAAGTATGATCATCCGGGTCGAAACGGTCCTTACTTCGGATAGGACTCATGGCCCGTGTTGGGCTAAGTGTTCTTACTGGGCTTCGCGATCTCATATGCTGTTCGAGCACTGGATACGTGATCATGTTCTCGATCTCCGTATCCTTGGTAGGTCTAGGCGAGACTAGCTGAGGCAAATTTACGCGCGGCACAAGGACTAGGCGGCCGGGTGTAGAGGCATTCATCCCTAAATGAACAGCAGTAGCCGCATTTTGCGTACCAGGCATAGTCGGCGAAGAAGGCGGTGAAAGCAGCATTGCGATGCCCGGGCTGCATGGAGCACCGACAGAGATGGCCACACTTTGCTTCCTCTGTCTTCGACCACGAGGAAGCACCGAGGTAGGCGAAGAAGTTGTCTCAATGTTGCGCGTGGGTGAAGGAACGGCCAGCCTGCTTGGACTAGGATTTGGAGTGAAAGCCCTGGCAACGGTCGTAAAACTAGGAGCTTGTGCGACTTCCGGGGAACTCTCGCGGGAGAAAAGCGAAGGAAGGAGACTCCCAGTTGACAGCTTTCTTGGTGGGGGGGACGACGTTGAATGTTTGTGGTGTATCCCAAGAGAGGACTTTGAACGTGAGTGTTTTCTCTTCGGAGTTTCCGAATTGGAGATGCTATACTCCACGGGAGGTGGTTTGCGCACAACAGATGGGGGCCCATCGCGACGCTTGTCAACCGAGTCTGCAATATTATGGATGTGAAGATGATATTTGAGGGCCTCTACATCTGGAAGAATGTCGGCGCATCCCCTACGACGACATTGGATCTTATCCGTTGGCTTCAAACCGGCATTATGCATCATTGCAATCGCTTGAGTTTGCTATGACAAACACGTGAGTACATCAACCCGCGCGGGAGAATGGGTAACGCACAGCTTGCATGAGAGCCCGTTGGTCAGCCCGACGCATGTGGACCTTGGGTTTGGGTCTCCACATCATGTCCATTGTGGACCGCGTCTCGGTAGTCGTGGCAAGAGTGTACATCGAGCGCTGGTCGTCCGGAATTTGAAGGTGCTGCTTTTCTTCAGCTTCCGCTGAGTCGTGTCCGGGTGCATAGTCGCTACCACGAATGACATGATAACAAGCTATGACTTGTTGCGCCGCGCTGAGCGTAGAATTTTCGTCCACACTGACCCGTGAGGTAACTTGAGTAGGAGTGTCCCTATGGAGCGCAGCAACGAATTCGAAACGCGAGAGATCATCGGAATCGTTGTGTTCTTCCTTGGTACTGTCAACGGATATGGTATCTGGAACTTCTAGAGGGAATACAGTGCCAAAACGACGAGTATCAAGTCTTGCGTGATGGTCAACACGCATACCAATGTGGTATTCGGTTGCGACGCGGAGGTTGAGAGATGTAGTGTTGTGGCAGCCAGGTTGCATGCTGGGTGAGGGGTTGGACAGTCAGCGATTATGATAAGATCGGACGGCAGTGGAATTGGGTTTATATGGGGGGACAAAACTGACGCTTTGGCATTGTGGAATGGGCGTCCATACGTCCACACTTGGTCGGTCGGAGAAGCTCCACGCTGAGAATCCTCGTGGCTCAGAGGCGATGCAGGTCGATTATAATGCCGCTTTGACATGCGGTCATTGTAATGAACGCATGTGTGGCACTCGTTCTCAGCAAGCTGTGCTCGGCTGACGTCTAAGAGCATCGGAGAGGCATCGTAGCTGAATAGTGGTGAAAAGTTTCGACTGATGCCCTTACTGCACTTGTGGACCCTGGGATAGGGATAGGGTCTAAGGTGGACCATTTGTCTTTCTGAGCCTGAGAATGGGATCCATATACCTGCATCCTGCACGTTCCATACCAGTCCGTTATTTCAAAGCTGTTTGGCACACCCACTGGCAGCCTAGTCACATTCCGGGACCCAGGCCTCACCCCCTTCGAGAATGCATTCCTCACTATAGGCCCCACTTTCACAGCATTGTGTGGGATAAGCCCTTGGCAAACTATTGCAAGTTCTCCCTCAAATCCAACCAGCAGTCGAGATTAAGTGTGAGAAGCACTTCCAGCAGGAGGGATTCTTAAGGACTGCCCATACATCAGCTCAAAGACTCTGAAATCCAAGAGACACAAGATAGCTTGAAGCTTGTGATCACTCTGGAATCAGAGTCTGGATTCCCAAGAGCTGGATGACCCAGAACTTTAGTATGTCACTGGCATGCAATGATGTTGTGAAACTCATGGTTTCTCTCTCTTTGTAATCTGCATGCCAAGTTTGCTGATTTAGGTTTTCCCATGGCTGTTCTCAGGTCATGATGAAGAAGGCACAGTACTATGGTAGACTGACCTGAGTTTGTATCATGGGAGTTCAGTTCAATGTGATGGTACTGTATGAATGTTCACAATGCATAAAAATAAATTCCTATAATGTGGCATAACAGATTTACTTTTCCAAGTGAGCAATCCAGTTGATTACCAACCTTATAGTCATGGTGCATACTACTATGCATTATGAGCATATGTACTGTAACTGTTTTCTAGTGAGGTCAAAATAAGAATATAAAAAAAATAACTTTGTGTGTGGGATCCTTCAAGTGGGTTGGGTATTTATTCAGCATGAAGATTAATAGCCAGTCCTTCCAAATGGCATTATGTATTAGAGATCCAGATGAGTGTTTCTTTTTGACATTTTTGATGCATACTATGAACTCCATTAGACTGTTAAATAGCTATCTCATACATATGGTCCACAAACAAGGGATGATCAAAAAATAAAGTAGAATGAAAGACTTGTCACTTTAGGAGTAAAGACAAAACTGTGAGATCCCATCTTGAAAACTATGGCTTTCTAAAAAAAATACACACCTTTTCAAAGCTAGCAAAATCAATGTTGCTTAGTGCCATTCTAAAGTGAGCACCATCATCAAGTTGTTCAAAATCAAAATAAGAATCCTTTGCAAGCAAACTTAATATGATGGTTGTTAGACATTTGACTTGGAAATTTCGCAAAATACTAACTTTGCCATAAGACATGTTGCATAAACTGTTTCAAAAGATCAAATTATATATTAGTAAAATAAAATTGCTAATGAAATATAACAAACTAACTTCCACCAATAGGGAAACTCATTAGCAGATGTTCTGGATGAAGTTGAGTTACTGTCCACTTTAAAGAATGTTAGTAAACTTTAGTAAAATCTCAAGTTAAGATTTACAAAAGCCACAGTAATTCCTGTAGATATGCTAAAATCAGGTTATATTAAAATAGTTCTCTTTAGATTAAGTATAATTTACCTGGTTATTAATCCAGTTTGAATGAAAAATTTTGCAAGTCTTTGAACCAATATATTTAATCTGTACATGGACAGTATCCTTAAATTAGCTTTGATGTTATATATATATATTGTACTAACCTTATGGATAAAAAAGGTCTATGTTTTTTCAGAAGATAATATATTGAACCAGCAATTGCAATATCTGCTATAGCAGATAACCCTAGCCAAGTAGAAATTGGCCACTTTATAATTTCAATAATCATTAAAAAATCCAGTCAAGATAAAACTTACAAGTAAAACAATATGTTTAGAGTTTTCAAGATTAAAGCATGCACTAATGAATATACATAGTTATAATTAGTTATATTTGCTTGTGAAACAAATTACTTACAATGAAAACACAGAAACAATTGCAAATGCTGTATTTTTTATTTTTTAAAAATTAGTATATCTATTCACTTGACAATATATATTCTTACATCCTTCAAAGAATAAAATGAGCCACTAAAATGTATTAGTATTATTGATGATATATATATAAATTAACATACAAGAATTTTTGAAGTGATATGATAATATTTGTTTGCAACTAAAGATTATTATGAATATTTATTTATTAAAGCAAAGAGCTACTCACAGATATAGATGCGGCTAATAAAAAATACATGAACAAGACATTCTGTTATTGCCTAAATTTTCAAGTTAGCAAAAAAAACAAAGCTTTAATAAAGCAGTTGATGTTACACATGTTGCAATATATACAGCACATTCCCTAGCAACAATAAGATAACATCAATCTTCCATTAAAATTGCCCACATACTGTATCCATTTCCTAACTAGTCCCATAGGTAGTGTGGAATCACTACTGTGGGCAATAGCAGTCATGTGACATGTTAGTGCACTCAAGTGAAAAAAACTGTTAGTTCAGATCATAGCTTGATTTATATACTTACAACTCTAAGATTTGA
The DNA here is from genome assembly GCA_038094355.1 of Afroboletus lepidellus. Classification (NCBI taxonomy): domain Eukaryota; kingdom Fungi; phylum Basidiomycota; class Agaricomycetes; order Boletales; family Boletaceae; genus Afroboletus; species Afroboletus lepidellus. The sequence continues at coordinate 28,367 of JBBPUA010000034.1, read as the reverse complement.
ATCATCCTATGTTTTCATTAGTTGAGCTCAGTTGTTAATATCTGATGATTTGAAAAGCCAACCAAATACATATAACCTGTGGTAGAGATATATTAACATCAAGGCTTTAGTAATATTACTACTTACAATACACTTGATCCAAAAAGGATCATCCCTATGATTCTGGATGTATGTCCTCCAGAAGTATAGTCCAACCTGACAAGTCAATATCATGAAGATGCTGGCATGATAAAATCAATGATTAGAACACAAGGCAAAAAAAATGTTCACATTGATGCCAGTGACAGACTTGCAAACACTGCAGAGACACGGTTCTCCAGTTGTCGGCCGGTTACCTCGAATGATAGCACAGAAACCATTCTTGAGTTGGTGACAGAGATCACAGAGATTCAGAATCGTTAGCGTAACATAAAGCTGCGATGCATGATTTATATATGTATCGGTGCCCGCTCAGGCATCCGAAGCGGTACACTGCGCTGCGCAGTTGACAACGGTGCTGATGGTTTGATGCTTGCAGTGACTCGGTGAACAGACTACTGCAATTGCCGATGTGAAAGCGTGCCCGTGACAGTCACAGCTAATTAGATCCCCTTGCGCATCAAACATTTTAAGTTATACCAAGAATGCCTCCAAAGAAACAAAATGCATCGTCATCTTCCAAAGTGAAGGAGGACAAGGTGATCTCATCCGTTGCAGTTCACGTCTTGGACTAACTGAGCAAGGTTCTCTGTGAAGACTTTTGGCTTAAAGAATGTGCGTAAACTTGTTCCCGCGGGGTCGATTGATCATGACACTGAAGCACGATCCTTCCGTAGAAAAACAAGTCGGCCAAGGTACAAAGGCAGGTACAACAGATCCAGGCGCAAGCTGCCGTGTCAGGAAAATCCAAAGAAACGCTCGCGAAGGAGAAAGAAAAGGAGCTGCGAGCCAAAGAAAAGCTAGAGGAGGAGAAGCGCAAAAAGGAAGAAGCTGCCTTGTTCAAGCCCGTGCAAGCGCAGAAAGTGCCCTTCGGTGTTGATCCCAAGACCGTCGTCTGCGCGTTCTTCAAAGCTGGAAACTGTGAGAAAGGTAACAAATGCAAGTTCAGTCACAACCTCGATGTTGCCCGGAAGGTAGAGAAGAAAAACCTCTATGAAGATAGTCGGGAGGAAAAGATGAAAGGTACAAAATTTAAATTTTTAGTCTCGTCATTAATACTAACCATGACAAAAAAATGTTAGATACAATGGAAAGCTGGGATGAAGCGAAGTTGCGAAGCGTAGTGTTGTCGAAACACGGTAATCCCCGGACCACAACTGACGTGCGTAACAGTGCCCTTCGATGTCTTACTTGTGTGCATATACATTTCGTAGATTGTTTGCAAATACTTCATCGAAGCTATTGAAATGAACAAGTACGCAACACTTCTCAGCACTTGTCGTACTCTGATTTCCCTATTTTGTAGGTTTGGATGGTTCTGGGAATGTCCAAACGGCGGGGAGAAGTGCCAGTACCGACATGCTTTACCTCCAGGCTTCGTCCTTAAGTCGGAGAGAAAGGCTGCGGAAGAGGCTGCGAAAGCCAATGTGATATCGCTCGAGGAGTTTCTGGAGACAGAGGTAGACTGTTTCCACACCGTAAACTATTCCAATGGAACTCATTTTATTTTAGCGTCACAAGCTGGGCTCTAATCTTACGCCGGTCACTCCTGAAACGTTTGCCATCTGGAAGAAGACACGAATGGACAAGAAAGAGGCAGAGGCAGAAATATTGCGCAAAGCCAAGGAAGTACAACAGGCAGCTGGCAAGCTCACTGGCATGAGTGGCAGAGATCTGGTATGTTTCGCCTTGGGTTCGGATACCTTCATTGATGTGGAGTCAGTTCCAATACAACCCAGAGTGGTTCGAGGACCAAGATGAGGAAGACGGGTCAGAAGACTTTGATCTGTCCAAGTATAGACGCGATGAAGAAGTATACGCGGGGCTCTGGCAAACAGAGCAAGGTATCAGCGATATGCATTTGTATGAGGAGGACGACGCGGATGGGGACAATAAGGGCGGCGGGTCAACAGGCGACGAGTAGCTCGTCGTTACCCGCTTTCTCTTCACGCACATCCCGCATACATGCGCTCGTTTATTTAATCTTTGGCTTCTGGTGGTGTGCTGGTTTCGTAATGTCTCCGTGTGACCACTCGCTGGAATTCAGTTGATTGTTAGTTCCGTCTTTTCTGTTTCCTCCAGCACGAACACAAAGATTGTAACGCCCCATGTCTCGTGTGCCCCAGGTCTCCTCTTCCAGGCCGACGGTCAAATCCACCTTAGTCCCTCCGGGTTCTCGTTCTCGAGCGCCGTCCCCCTCAAAACCATCTGCCAGCGCGGCAGTGCCCCCCTCTACCCCTCGCTCCCGTACGAAGTCGATCCCGAAGTCGCCTTCCAAGCCAGCCCGCCGAGCTCCACCTGAAGAAGAGGCCCCAACTCCCAAAGTCCCTATTAGCATCAAGGATGCCATTGCGCTCAAGCGTGCGGAAGCCAAAAAGGCAACGGTCAAACCGGTGGCTCGTGGAAATGCTGGCTTTGACAGCTTCGATTCCTTGGAGGACGCTCTTCCCGGCGGAAGTCCTACGAAAAATGGGGTGGATGAGAATGCTGATCTTGGTCGGTTATCCGTGAAGGAAGCCATCGAGCGTGCCCGCAGTACAGGTGTGGACGTTAGTTCTTTCTTACACCAGGGAAGCTTACCTGACAAGGCTCCTGTAACAGGCTCAATCAACCTTGCCTCACGTTCACTGCCATGCCTGCCGTCCGCCTTATTCGAGGTTCACTTGGGATTGAAGCCTGATCCACTTAAGTCAGTCCCACAGGAGCCCCCCGTGGATTCCTCCGACGCTATGGGGGGACGACTGGGACGACGTGGAGGTCCTGCATGGTTTGAAGCTCAGGACCTACAAGTGCTCAAAGCATGGAACAATGAAATCGTCGAAATTCAACACGAGATATCACTCTTTGGATCACTCAAATCTGTCGATGTATGTACGCTCTATTTGTCAGTGATAAATGTTCACTAACTGCAACGAAAGCTGCATCAAAACAAGATCAGCACCCTACCTGCTACCTTTGGTGATCTGACAGCGCTTACTAGTCTAGATCTTTCACATAACTCCTTAACATCGATCCCTAATAATATTTTCGCGCTCCCCACACTGTCCGCTTTGAATTTTTCGCATAATAGCCTTGTCGCCTTGCCGTTTGGTGAACCATTCGCGCACACACCCCGTCGGTCACGTACAGACACTTACAGCTCTGGGGGATTCTTTGGCCCAGTGATCACTCGTGCCAATGCACCGTTACCGCGCCTTCTGTCATTAGACATCTCTTTCAACAAACTGACGGCTTCCTCCATCGATCACGAGAATCTTCCCGCTGGCTTAACCAAAGTCGACCTGTCTTCAAATCCTATCGCCGCGGGCAACTCTGATTCTTCGGCCCTCGTTCGTTCGCTGGGAAGTCTTAGTCGGTTAAAAGAACTTCATCTGGCAAATACGGATATCGGGGACGATACCTTTCCATCTACCCTTACCTCGCAGAGTTTCCCTGCGCTGCGCATTCTTGACCTCGAAAACACCCTGGCGACCGGCGACGCTATAGCCTTGGCATTTTCCGGCCTGAAACAGTCGATCGTGTTTGATATGACCACAGACGAACCGCCGGAAGGCACTCTCAGAATAACAGTAGGCAAGAAGGTTTTGAAGGAAGCTTGGGAGATTGAGGCTGAGCGGAGGGTGAGGCACAAGAGTGGAAAGTCCCTGACAGGCGGAGGCGGTCCAACACCATCGATGATGGACTGCCCCTCGCAGGAAGCGTCGTCTAAAGAACCATGGGAAATTGAGGCAGAACAGGGATTGCTGACTGAGGGCGGTCGCAGGCGTGCAAGGGCCGCTGCCGTAGCTGAAATTTCGCCTTCGCATGGAAAGAGTTCCGTCAATGGAATCGGCCATCCAAGTTCACCTCCATTGCAGGGCGTCTCGGCACTGTCGTCATTCAACTTGAGCAACACTCAGTATTACCATGCAGCTACCCAGACGCTTACCCTTCCAGCATCAGCGCCTCCGAGATCTCATTCAAGGTCCTTTTCACTTGCTACGTCTGCCCTTCATGCACACACTACATCAGGAAAAACCGACATTGCTTTGCCTACGCCAACTCTCCCCATTGCGACAATATTCCCACAGACCTTCGCGCAAACACTCAAGATCCTAATACTCAGCAATAGAAAACTGGATTTATCTGTGTCACTACCTTTCTGCAAACCTGAAATGGACGCAGGGTTGATACCAACCTTGGAAGAACTTGTCCTGGATGGATGCGGTTTTGGAGATAATATCGCTGTCACGCGCGAGGTTGAAGGCAGCGCCTCCCCGGTTAAATCAAGCGAATCCTTCTTGTCGTTGCTTACACGCCTATTCCCTAACCTGAGGTCGCTGGACGTGTCGTATAATGCGCTGACGTCTGCCGCGTTGCAAAAAGACGTTTTGATTACTCTTACCATGGCAAGCCCTAGTCACACAGGATTGAAGCACCTTCGACTCCGGGGGAACCGTATCACGACGCTCGATGGCTTCAGGGAACTCGCAGAGATCTTCAAGGGTCACCGATCTGTCCCTGATTGGAAGCTTGAAGAATTAGACTTGAGAGACAATGAGATCTCCAAGCTACCGCCGGAACTCGGTTTGTTACCGCTGGACGTATTTTTGGTGGATGGAAACGTGTAAGCGGCCTCTGTCACTTCATGGCATGCGTCACTCATGCGTTTGACAGTTTCCGCATTCCTCAGAGGAGAATCTGGGAACGCGAAGGAACCAAGGGCTTGTTGAGCTGGTTGCGCGGGCGCATAGAATGAGGAATGTCGTAGTCAGTCGGATTTGCTATCTACATAAATAGCCGATAACTCGATGCAGTTTAATACTGTTACACAGGCGTGTAGCTTTGTCAAATTTGACAGTCAACTCTGTAATAACCCTATACCCTTCGGAATAGGATTTACAGTATAAAATATAGTATGGGACAGAGTCGACCGTATATCATTCGCTACGTCTAGTAGGTGACGCACTCCATTGCAACAAGGTAGTCTTAGAACGTTCAACGGGGAACGGGCTTGCGGGGAGATGACCCTTAAGGAGTACCTGGCGAGGTATTACATAGTAACCCGACTGTAACATACTTACTGGGACGAGGCACGCGACGGGCTGGGAACCGAGTCCGCGGATTCGGTCCGAAACTGTGAACAAACGCCCCGCAGCACGACCATCGTCGCTGGGCGAATGAGTACATCGCTTGTACGTCCCATCCGCGTCCTGGGCAAGTTGCCGCAACGCGTGTGACGAACACCGACGGTCGTGGCGCCCGAGGCTTACTTGGGCCACGTCCAAGGGCTAGGAACTTGAACACCAGTGGCCCTTAAGGCACGACAGGGCCGCCGTCAAAGAGTGCCAACTGATGTTCGACTTCCCTGCTGACCTCCGACCGGGTGGCGTCCTTATGGAGATGTAGACGCCTCAGGTCAATGGCGAGTCGTTGACCTGTGATGTTGACGATGGCGATGGGAAAACTGTCAAGGACGCGCTCTCATTGAAACTCTGCAGGAAAGGGATACGGATGGAGAGACCGACGTGTTTGCGATATGGTACAGCGGGGTCTGTCGAGACGTCAGACGCACTAGCCTCTCGATGTCGAGCTTGATGGCTTACCCTGAGCAAGACGGTCCTATTATCCAGCGATGTATCAAGGGGCCTGCTCTACTGCAGTTAAGTGTATTTGCTCACCATGCGATGGTATTTGCAGTATCGGCGAGTGTGTTCGCCTGGGAATGAATCACCGTGAGATACAGGAGCGCCAGTGGACATCCTACCCACCAAGAAGAATACAGCAGCATGCACGTAAAGGCTACGAACGAGACGTGACACGCTAGAGAATTCGGAAGTGGATTGTTGTCGCCTGAGCGTTAAAATCATCAACATGAGTAGACACACTTCCAGGAAAAATCTACAGCGTATTAAGCCGCAGTACGAATCCTGACTATGTTGAGCAAACCTACTCAACGATCCAAATTAACCACTGGAATATATGCCTCAGGAGGGTGATATTGTTCGATGCAGCTAGTTACTCACAGAGAAAGCTGAATCAAGCATCGTGCGTCAGTATGACAATCTCCAAAAGTCCTGGTAACACGTACGGGCCAGCCTTCCTCCGCACGACCCGGCGGAAATGCCGCGGTTCTGTGGATTGACTGGGTGGTACTCAATATATTGCACCGCCTTCGCTGCACAGTTTGGCTCACAAGTTATCCCGCCAAGAATATATGCGAGTATCGCGATAAAGGCACACGAATAAAGGGCGAGCATCGCCCCGAGTGCAATGGTGATCTTGCGGGTGCGGCCATTCAATATCCAAACCCGCAACAGTACAAGAACTGCTATCGCAATTTGCCTCGGTCACAACCAGAAAGTAAAATAGGACGTACCATGCACAGAGCCATAAGACCAAAATTGGTAAAGTGCCACCCACAAGCTGAAAGCAAAACACGCCTATCAATGTTTGGATTGATCGTCCGGGAAACTCGGTGTGTATCACTCACTTCATTTGAATGTAATGGAAGAACTCCGGCCACTTGGGAGATGCTGACCGGCTGCGCCAGGAGGTTCACATAGCGATTTCCGATGAAAAAACACTTCACGAGCGAAAACGGACTCTCCCAGATATATGTCACCTGCGATCTCAGCGTAAGAAAGGCCGCGGGTTGTGCAAGGAACGTACAGTCTACCTCATCGTCCAACGTCAACAAGTAATCCCACAGCAGTAGTGTGTAGCTGCTGAAGGCTATCGCACTGAGAGCAAGAGAGGGACGTTTGCGTGATGAATACCAAATGAAATCGGGCTTACCGCGCCGAACGCACGTCTTCTATCATGCGGGACGATGTCGACAGGAACATGTCGACGAAGCGAGAGGACGACTTGGTTGCGCAAGACTGATGCGCGCGATGAGCCAGGCCAACCTCGTCGTGGATTATGTCGCCATCATGAAGCCCGCTCGATGCCCATGTCCGAATTAATATTCTCAAGCATGGGGACGAAAATTGGAGCGGTACGGCAATAAATGCCGAGGACATGCCAGACAATTTGGCGGGATGTCGTCAATGAAACCCAAGGCACTTCATTGGATGGATCGCGCACCAAAGGCCAAGTTTGGATTTTATGCTGGGGGCCTGGCACGGACCGAACATTTCCTGCGGCCGCACAGATTTCTAAGACAGGCAGAAGAAACCCCACTAATCATACACAATAAAGATCAGGGATCATGCCGTTGGCCTGTGAGAACGCAATGAGGTCACATCTTGGCAGTGGAACAGAGGATCGGTACCTACACGCGACAAACCGGGTCAGTGTCGTCAAATTTACGCCGAGTTATGCCGAGCCACCCTTGGTGCTTTCTCCGCAATCAACCTTTTCTTGACCATAGAGACGGAGATCCGAGGGAATTAGACCGACGGACATGCAACGCCGGAATATATATCACTAGGAGACAATGTTATGTAAAACCTTATCAAACACATTTGGGGATCACTCAGGAGGCTCATTAACCAGCGAGAGGTTTAAAGTCTTGGCTGCTAAAGAGTTGTCAGAACTGCCGTACAACAGGGGTCGCGTGGGACTTCGCCGCATGATCTCGCACTCGCAAGCGGCAAACATGAAGCGCTTGAAGTGAAAAGGAAGGAGGGCACGGTGAGCAGTGTCTGAGCGTCATCAGCACATGCCGTTGATCCGTGGGAGCATAATCGGAAGAGTGGAGGACCGTATCAGCATTCGCCTCCTCCAATAGTGTAGGTGCGGAGACGTGGGGTCCCGCTGAGGGTCGTGCCAAACAATACCTCAGTCCGCCGGGTTCTACGTTCTGGCGGAGTGTTCTGATAATGCCCTCCGAATTAGTCGGGCAAAGCAACTCACCTGTTCGCCCACCAATATTAATGCGATGAATCCCATTGGGTTTCACAGCATTATCCCGCTGCAGGCGCAGCGCCCAGGATGGACCGAGGTGACCTGCTCTTTGGAACGTTCCACGCAGAATTCGAGTATCAGGTCCACCACTAGAAACCCACAGTACTTCGTTTCTTGCTCTACACAGGATCAGGGGTATGCCGTTGGGGCTGTGAGAACGGAAAGTGTCCAAAGACGACGGGACACACGTAATTAGTCATATTTCAAGGGGTAAGCTAATGACAGCGCAATTTTATCCCGCGGGCGGTTGCGAACACGCTATGCAGCTGTCAATGATTCGAATATCTTGACACAAGTAGGAGGCCAGCGCAATGGGACTTGGCATTGGCACCCGACACCGTTCTGTAGGTGTCAGCTTGCAACGTTCGTCCTAGGTTCTCGCCAAGCATTGATTCATGAGGAGACGCTTCAAACGTGTATCGCATAGATGAAGTGTCTATTGGTGCTGCTGACCTGCGGTTTCCGATACATTATCCGATGCTGACTGTCGGACCCACATGTTGTGGTACAACCCGCCGAAACGTAACAATTCCTCGTGCGTACCCTGCTCTACAACTTGGCCATCCTTGAGAACAATGATCAGATCTGCAAGATTGCAGGTCCAAAATCAGCTTCGGAAGATCTAGCGACGCGAATAGACTTGCCTGCTTCGACAACAGTGCGTAACTTATGTGCGATAAATATACTTGTCCTCCCACTGGTCAGTAGTGTGTTGTTAATGCTCTTCATGATCTCCGATTCAGTATGCGCATCAAGTGCAGAAGTCTAAGTAACAGCACGTGTCAATATCGAGCATCGGCCACAGAACTCGATCTTCTCACAGCTTCGTCGAAGAACAGTATCGGTGGGTCCTTTAGCAATACACGCGCGATCGCTAGACGTTGCTTCTCGCCTCCTGAGATCATGAGTCCTCGCTCACCGACGGTCGTTTGATACCCATCCGGCAGGCTCATGATGGTATCATGCACACTTGCCTTGATGGCAGCGGCCTTCACTTCTTCGTCAGTCGCATCAAGCCGCCCATAGCGCACATTGTGTAGGATATTGGAATGGAAGAGAGGCGTATCCTGCGGAACGACGCCTACAGCCTTCCGAAGGCTTTGCACTTGTACGTCTTGAATGTCCTGATCGTCGATCAAGATGCGACCAGACGAAGGATCGTAGAATCTGAACAGAAGCCGGAAGACAGTGGATTTGCCACAACCCGAAGGTCCAACGATGGCTACCTTCTTGCCAGCTGGGACAGTAAAAGAGAGATCGCCGAATATAGGCCGATCGGGGTGATATCCAAAATTGACGTTTTCGAAGCGAATAGAGCCACCCTTGAGCGCCAAAGGCTGAGCCCCGGGCTTGTCCTGCGCAACTATGAGAAACAGGTTAGGGATGTTGTCAAATGCCTACCCTCGCTGGTTCATTCTCAGTCTGAAGAGTGAACAACACTTCCATATCTAATAAGTTTTGTCGAAGTTCACGATATATACTACCCAAGAAGTTGAGGGGAAGTGATAATTGGAATATCAATTGATTAACCATGACAAGATCGCCGACAGTCATGGTCCCTGGATATCGTTTCATCTCTGATCGGGCAGTTCGTCTAGTGATGCTCTCACCATTCAGTACCCCCTGCGCAGCTAAAAACATGGTAGCTGTCAGCGCAGTGGAGAATATCACGTTTTGACCGGAATTCAGATACGCCAAGGAAGTCGTGATCAAAACAGACGACTTCTCATACTGCTTCAAATGAGCGTCATACTGAGCGATCTCAAACTTCTCATTGTTGAAATGCTGCGGAACAGATCGTTGGAGAGACCGCGGGAAAACGAACCAACATACACACCTTGACGGCCTCGTAGTTTATCAGAGAGTCGACGGCCGACGCCGCAGCCAAATTGTCGGCCTTGTTCGCGTTGCGTCGAAACTGCGTTCTAGCGACGGTGTGAGAAAACGTGGCGAAAACGCGCTCAACCGCACAGACCTCCAAGACGTCGTTCGGACGGTGAACCAACTATACGCGGCGAGAGTGGTTGCCGTTATCGCTGCAAAATCCCAGCCAAATTTGTATGTCTGCGATGCGATGTAGTGATGCGCCGGCGGAGCGAGAAACCAGACCTACGAGGATGCCGCACACCATAGAGATCTCCAAGGCAGTGGGGACGATGCGGAACAGGATGGCCTGCAGCATGAACGTGATGCCCCTGTCGGCGCATCAGAATCAAGCGACGACCAGATGGGCGCAGCGTACTTTGTCCCGCGGTCGATGGCGCGCGTAAGCCCACCGGTCTGTCGGGAGAGGTGGAACTTGAGGTTCAGGTCGAGCAAGTGCTCAAACGTCTCACGAGAGACCTTGCGTATAGCGCGCTGACCGATGTTGGCAAACACCGCGTTCAGCAGTTCACCGAACACGGTCGCTCCTATGCGCGCGGCGCCATCTGAGAGGGGGTGAGAGCGGGTCTGCGAGCGGGCATAGCTACGCACAGCCGAGGATGAGGGAGCCCGCAACGACCCAGACAGTCGAATTCGCGGCGACGTCGAGATTGAGGGCGTCGATGACGTCCTTGAACAGCTGTGGGACTTGCACGTTCAAGACCTTACGGACACGATGAATGCGAGTTATGCGGTGAATGGAAGAGGGAAAGGCACCTTGCCGCCGATTAGAAGGGTGAAACCGAGGACGACGCGGAGGCGGGTGTTCCAGTCGTGCTTCGGCCAGACGTTGCCGATGAGTCGACGCACGACCATCCAGTCCTTGCGGCGCTGCTCCTTGGGGGAGACATGTTGGTCGTGGAGGCGAGGCGAGGTGGAGAAACGGCGACCGAGCGGTGTGCAAAGTGGACGGAAGCGATGCAGGGCAAGGAGGGACTGCCTCTGCAACGGAACGGCCCTCGAGAATGCAACGGAACGGCATGCGCCCGCCAACATGGAAGGTGGTGAAAATGGAAACCACAGCAACACTAAATACTCGTTACAGATACAAGGACGTGAATGGCAGTGGCAATGAGGTGAGCTACAACATGTACTAGTACAAGATGCGATACAGCCAGCAGTGCCAACAAGACAAGTCGGACATGTGTTCGAGATCGGAAAAGAAAATAGCCATACATTGAGTGTTCATGCCCATGCATTGCAGCCCCACCATCGCTTGTCCGCCCCTCTGACTGCCCATTCTGAAACGCTGTCCGTCGTGGCGACATATATTACCCTCCCTTGAGGATCGAAGCACGTTCCCGCAATATCCAGATCCGTGTTATGTAGCTCTTCTGCAACAAAGTTGGCACGCGCGGCTGTTCGACGGCTGGCGTGAGGCAAGTGGCGGGTGTTTGAATAGCGCGCAAGGACGGTATTGCGAGACGGTGGAGATGACGCGTGCAGTGCAAGGTGGACCGAAGGCGGCGGAGAAGACGAGCGCGAAGGTGCACGCGAGATACAATCCGCTTCTGGTTCATCAACATCCATGCTGTCACCATCTTCTCTTCCATCTCCCTCGACGTCACTGTTTCCATATACGTGTGGGCTCGCGGTGCTACGCGCGGGAGCCTGTGGATAGATATCCCGATGAAGATATGCCCGGACGGCCCGTCGCGAAAATGCTTCTCGAATGTTCTCTTGTACCGTGCTTGCCCCAAGAGGGGGCAAACTAAGATCATTCCCGTAGTTGTAGTCCTCACCATCCTCGCCGTCCCACCGCCGTTGGATGCGGTGTGGTCGCCGCGTGGACGTGGACAAAACCCCACCATTGGGAAAAGAATTGACGTGAAAACTTTCTTCCACTGTGCGAATTGCACGAAGTGGCGGCTGCGCAATTTGCCTGACGGTGGTCGCGTCGGACGACGCGAGAGATATTGCTAAGGGCGATGTCAGACGCGACACCTCTCCCCCCATGGCGTTCGGTATGCGAACGATGTCCTCTGTCTCAAAAGTGCGAGCATCGATCACGTGAAGGAGACTCGTATGCTGAAGAAAAGGTCAGAAAGGCTGTATAGTCAACTCACAGAGCCGAATCTGACCTCTGTGAATGTCATGATTTCATGCCCGGCTCGACCATGTGTGCCACCGGCGCCAAACTTGACATTGCGTGCGCCCCACCCGGGGGCCTTCGAGTTGCCTCTCGTCCATTCCCACGGGTCGTCACTGAGCACGCTGTTTTCTTCCCCATTCCCAAGATGTCCGACCGGGAGCCTGGTTTTGTCAGTTTGAATGACCTTCATCGGTTTCGTACTTCGCACGTCCCAAACAGCGACGACGCCTTCTTGGGAAGCAACCGCAAATTTCATACCGTCGTGAGAGAATGCAGTGGAGAAGGACGCAGAAAGCGAGGAGGAATAGAACCTGGCGTCGGTCGGTGGAACTCGAAGAGTGGCGATGGGAGCAAACGTGATGCAGGCACCACCAGTAAGGTGGTGAAGATAGATTCGCGGTGAATCCCCAACGGAGAGCAGTGTTCTCCCGTCGGGGGATATCGACGCTGGAGTGGAATACGGGATCAGTGCAAGAGATGACGACGAAGGATGAAATAGACGGACAGTGATTGATGGGCTCTTCGAGCTTCAAGTTACCGGATTGCCGGAGATCTTTTGGTGAAGATTCACCGCGGACGGAAACGTCATAGAAGCGCACGGTGCAATCGTTGTTGCTGACGACGAGGCGGGGCTCCACACTGCTCTCCACGGATCTTGTCAAACTCAGCGAGCTGAGTAAGACAGAATTGTTGATCGAGCCATTGAGTTTCCTGTAGTACTTCCATATGGCATTATTGCAGCGTGTTCGAGGGAACGGGTCTCCCCTCCTTTGGGATCGTGAGGAAGACGGGTGAAGGGAAAGATGGATCTCTGCCTCCTGGCCACCTGCGGCAAGGAGGGTCATGTCTGTGCCTTGAACAGGAATGGATGCGAGGGCATTCGGGGTAAACGAGAGGTCCGCGACGCTCCGAACAGCCTGGTGAACGTGAGGACCAGGGCAGGGGGAAGTTAGAGTACACACGATGTCAGGAGCATAGAGATCATGCTCTACGATGGAGTAGCCCTGTACGTAGTTGACGAGGCCTGGCTCTCGGGGACAAATGATAAGATCGCGGAGCTGGCTGGGGGCCAGAAGTGGCGCATGAGGGTGTCAACAGGCGCGGACACGGCAAAGACTAGACGTACACATGGCCGATGGTTACCTCTGTGTGTGAGTGGTATGTCGGCGTCATGGACGCCAACAGCGATGGGTGGCGGGCCATGTCGAATGGCGAGGTGTGGAGCCCTCGGTGGTGGTGACGTTCAGGTGTTATGCGCGCGACTGACTAACCCGGGCCGTCATTGTCCCACGTGGCTGTCACGTGACATGTAATAAATTAGCTAATGCACTGCATCTCAAGTTTGCCAACGCCAACACGATGAGCAGCGACGAGCAGGTCCAAGTCGACGCGCCAGCGAAGCCAAAACCCACAAAGAAGTTGAAACCGGCCAGGAAACAGGTCAAGCCCGGCGATGTCGAGAAGAAAGAGACCATTCAAACTGGCAAGGAGTACAGTCAGTCCATTCAACTTGACGGCCACATCGACTGGTTCCTGATGAGTACGACAGATATCTGGTACAACAAATGGGCTGGTGGTGATCGTGAAGACAACTACTCAAAGTAGGTGTATTTCGCCAGGTTTGCTGTACTCGGGACCAACAATGCGCAGCAAAGTAAAGTCTCAAACGCGGTGCAACATCAAGAAGGATGTCGGTCTCACCCGTGCCAACCAAACTGGCATCAGATATTGTTGTCTCTTCTTTGCACGTGGCTGCTGTCCCTATGGTTGGGAGTGCAACTATCTCCATGTCCTTCCTGATCCGAACTACGCCCTACCCGATAGCTCCAAAGACTGCTTTGCCAGAGACAAATTTGCTGATTACCGAGACGACATGGGTGGTGTGGGTAGTTTCAATCGTCAAAACCGAACACTATACGTGGGCAGAATCAAAGAGACCGGGCCTGGTCCCGAAACCGAGGAGATCGTTAACCGTCATTTCAAGGAGTGGGGGGAGATCGAGCGCAGTAGGTATCTTGTCTGGATGATGTCGCGATGGGATGTTAACCCCTTTTAGTCCGGGTCTTGCAGTATCGGAGTGTTGCCTTTGTGACGTATGTTTCGGAGTTCAGCGCCCAATTTGCCAAGGAGGCGATGGCATGCCAATCACTGGACAATGATGAGATTCTCAATGTCCGGTGGGCCACCGAAGATCCTAACCCTGTCCAGAAGGTCGCGGAGAAGCGCCGACTGGAGGAGCAGGGGCAGGAGGCCATCAAAGCGCGCATGGACCCCCGTATCGTCGAAGCAATGCGTGCCGTGCGAGCGTTGGAGGACGGTGACATGCTGGACGAGGAAGGACAGGGTTTGGGCGCAGAGGACGATGACTCTGTGGGTATCGATTCGCACGGGCTGAAACGAAGGAGGCTAGAACCCCCGGCACCGGAGCAGCCAATGGGGCTGCTGAGCGCCGATACGCTGGAGGGACTGAGGTATTTTGCGGAGATACGAAATCGGAAAGCGCTGCCCAAACCGGCGACGGGATTGGGCCTGGCGGACTATGGCAGCGATGGGGAGGACTGAGTATGCCTATCTGAATACGTTGAGACGTAGGGTATTCATTGATCTCATAGATGTCCGCGGCCAACCACACGGAAAGCTGGTGAGGTGGCGTTGGCTTGGAAGCCTGCCAACGCCTCGTGGGACTTCATAGGCTACAGCCACCCAGCCATACATCCACTCGGAACAACCTAGCGCCTTACCAATTCAAAGTACGTGATGGCCCGCGTCAACGTTGGCTGGGTTGGCCTGAAACGGCGTACACGTTGCAAGCTCATGGCGTTGGAGAGAAAGAAACAACGCGGTCCTATTCCCGCCGCCATTCCGTTGACTTGAGATTAAAATAAAATTGGCTGGCTTCCAGGGTTGGGCGACAGGCGGTGCACATTGCACAGACTGCGGGTGTTCGGAGCGCCCAGCGGGCCCTGTCCTTGCTCGTCGGACGAAGCGCGGTATTGGACCCACATTTAGAACAAGGCGTTTTCGGACACGGGGCGACCCTGTTGGCTGCGACTGTTGGCAAGCATGAAATTCGCTGGCTTCCCGCCCGGCTGCTGTCACGTGACACTAGTGTGGCGGTGTGGGTGTTTTTCTGGCGCCCAAGGCGTTCTGGAAAGCACCGCCCTGGTGGGCTCTGTCCTTCTTCCGTCTTTTTCTCGAATGGATGGCTATACTCGCCTTTCGATTCAGAACCTTGCCTGGCCACGTCCTCTCCGTCATGTTGACCCCGTTTTCCCCATCTGCGTCATTCATACGTCTCCTACCAGCACGGGACCAACAAGTGGGTCCTTTCGATCTTCTATGGGCGCCTCCGCACATTTTTAGGCGATGCGTGGCCCTTGACGCCTACCCTCCAATCGGGAACCCGAGCTTGCCTATATAATCCCTCCCAACTAGTCACACCTACCTCATACCCCCCCATCCACACGTCAAAGTTCTCGCTATGAATATCATCCCTTCCTCGTCTGCACGCGACGTCCCCTCCATCCAAGTCCATGACTCGGATGCCGATGCCTCATATACCGTCCCCCCGTCCCTTGCTGGTTTTGAATTATGCGACATCCCTACTGGGGATAACTTCTACGGCTTGCACCCGGAATGTAAGCCCCACTTGACATAGGCTATAGCACCCCACCCACGCATCTTGCCAGACTCAGATCTATCCCAGCTAGAAGACATGTTAGAGTTTTCGCACCTGAGTCAACCGTTTATCACGGGCCCTGGCTGCACTCTCCCGTACCCTGGCACTGGGATCCTACAAGACAATGCTACTGCCGCCACCGAACCGGGCAGACTTTCTTCCTCCAGTCTTAGCCCCGCTCCGTCACCCACCCCTTCCTTCTCCAATTCATTATCTCCCTCCTCGTCCTATGATCCCTTTTCATTCTCAGACAGCGATTCGCCCATCTCTCCTTCACCCGCCACACCTGATACGGGTTTCTTCTGGCCGCCCGACCTACAAGGGTTGACCAGTCAGAGTAGCGACTCTTTGGTGTTACGTCCTTCCTTCATGGGCTTGGACGATCCCTTTTCCCTCGGCTCGACCGCTCATCGCCGAACCAAGTCAACATCCTCTGCTCGTCGCGAACCTGTGGCTAGCAAGGCGATGCTCGAAGCCAATAGTCGTCGTCGCCGCCACCCAGCACAGTTTGAGTGTTCCGAATGCCAGCAAACCTTCACTGCTCTGTTCTCACTCAAACGTGAGTCTTCATGTATTCTATTACCTATCATTCTCTAACACACACCTAGGTCACATGCAATCTCACACTGGGGAACGCCCCTTCGCATGTGGCATCTCCGGTTGCACACAACGATTCTTCAACAGCAGCGATTGCAAACGTCATGAGAGGAGCAAGAAGCGTCACAAGGACCTTGCGATGCAATGATCGGTGTGACTCCCTGATGGCGTGCTGATCGATCTTCATGCACGAATAAACAACCGCTAGATGATATCCACGACCCGCATCTTCTTTTCTTATGACCCCATCTCCATATTCACATTGCATCTCCAGGTTCCGATTCTTGTTAACTATCAGTGAGCATTACAGACGGGACGAATCGATACCCCATGATAACACATATACCTGACCAACTGCGGATTGTTTTGTAGCTCGATTTGTTGTCGTTTTCTATATCCGTCCCTTCACTCGCCACTCTGTACTAAGTAACTATATTCGACAGAGATAGCTAAATTCTTGGTGACACCCGTGCGTGACGGACGAGTCAGTATCAGTCAAGCGTTCGGATCCGGTGTCGAGTCATTCTCTATCGTAGACCTCGCGTGCGTGCGAGGCGAACCGATCGTGGCAATATTGGTGCCTTCATAACCCACCGGGGACAATACAATTCAAGTAGCCTCACAGTACATGCAAACAACAGGAGTCTAGAACAAAGCCAGTCAATGCAGTATCAGACACATCATCAGATCAGAAACAAAGCAGTCGGACGGTAAGAATACAAAGTGTGACGAGCACGTAGCCGACCGTCTCCGCCGCCGTGTGGGCGACGACATATCGACGAGGGCGGGCCCCCAGACTCGATGTGCCGGGATACACGAGGTCGTCGGTCTATCACGGGAAAAGAAAAGTAGCCGCAAGGCACCAGGTCGATCAGCATGAACGCGTTGCTCGGGCGTGTGCCGCAGCGTGACGTACCAGAGGTGGTGGGGGTGGGGCGACCGGCCCATTCCGAGCGGAGGGGCGCTGCGCACGGCACATGAGAAACGCAGCCGTCGATAGGATGGGCACGGTGAGGATGCAGGCCCCGAGGGCGCCAGCCCGTGCTGCGCGCGCGGTGTCCAGCGGCTGTCCGTCTTCCGGATGCCAGCGCCGTGCGAGCGTGGACCCGAGCGAGCAGGCTGCGGTGGAGGCTGCGATCACGGACGCGAGCTCGAGGAGCAGCATGGCGTGCGCCGATAGGGCGCTTTGGATTTTAGGGGCGCCCAAGAGGGCGTCGAGGAAGACTGCGGCGAGGGTCGATGGCCCGATCACAATGATTCCACCGAGCGACCCAGCCTCCACGGACGATAACAGGGACGGATCATATCCCTTGTATTTAGCTGATCTGAGCACCGCGTGCCCGACGAGCAGGTTGAGCGAGCCATCAAGGGCGCTAAAGAGGAAAACGCAAGCCGAGAAAAAGAGGATACGGACGACGAATTCGGCGACAGGGCGGAAAAAGAGGGAAAGACCGAAAATTGTGAACCAGACGGCGACTGCACGATCTTTTGTTGGGTCCAAAGGGAAGGGCGATTCTTGCGGAGTGGGATTGGATGAACCCAAGGGAGCGGAACGGATGCAATGATGGAACAGACGATACAACGGGAACATGACGAAACGTTGCAGTACATCAAGGCCGCATCATGAGCGTTATTACTGGTGTATATCAAGCGACCGTGAGTTTGTTGACAGTGGAAAGCGTCAGTTCTGCGACAAGACAGATCAACGACTGATGCACGTTCCTTTTGTTCCCGATGACCATATGGGGCTCTCTGCACTTGATGGAAGTCCCAGAGCGGCATCATGAGTGGATAGAACGGCCCTGACGAGAAGTTGGACCGAACTGGTGGTAGACCTGTGTCATGACATAACATGGGCGGTGGTGCGCAGAGCACGCTGGCGCGCGTCACCACATTGTGCACGTTGTAACATGCACCGACTCCGCGAGTCACAAACTCCGGCCCGCGAGGCTCTGGAAATTCCTCGGTGAACCTCGGAAAGTTAATAATCCCAAGTCTGATGCGAGGATGAGATCATCAAGCTGCACCCCCCGGTCAGCGCACGGACTCAGATGAACGGTAGATTCGTCATAACTTGAAGTGGTCGCAACGAGCCGACAAGTCGACCACTCAGCGTAGCGTACACTTTATACTACGAACTTTAGCCTGGAGAGTAGACACCGGTTCGAAAGCAACTCTTCCAATCGGGGGTCCGTTCGCCATCATATTATTGAGGTGGAAAGAATCCGGTTTTCGAGTACGCAACGGTATTGCAGACTACTAAGCAGGATGCCTACGTCTCTCTTACTCAATGGTGGTGTGCCTCGTGGTGCTCAGCGCCGTGGTAGTCCAGTTTGTATGCTGCAAGGGAGTGAGCTATGTAATGATAGAGAAGACGAATGCGTACCAGAGCCGCACTCAGGGCAGCGGCGGATTTTGTCCTTGCGCAGGGTGAACCAATGAAGTTCGTGCGACTCGGCGGGAGAGCCAGTGCAGCCGACAATGCGTTCAGTGTCCTACAGAGACACGTTAGACGATGAAAGGACGTTGATGGATATAGGATTCACCAAGGAGTACACTTTAATGGGATCTTGGAGAGTGCCGACGCGACTTGAGTCGAGGGGTTGCAAATCAAAAGCGTCATAACCCTCCATTTCACCAAGGAGCTGGAAGCGCTCCAGACCGGTGGCCTGTTGTTCATCCGTGGGGATTTCGCCAGTTTTTCCACCTGGACCGAAGAGTTGGGGAGGGGGAGCTCCCGAGCGCCGGGCGGCGGTGACGGAAAGCGCGCGCCATGTAGTGGAGTTGGCTGAACGGGCAGCGCGGAGGGTAACTGGACGAGCGGCGCGGAGAGCGGTGTGGAGCATGTTGGACTACAAAGTGGTCGATGGTACAAACCGGGTCAGGCGTGACTCGGAAGGTGTCCTGTCACGCGTGACGTGCACACTGACACTGCGATTTCACGGGCTGGGTATATTACGCCCACAAATCCAATGCCATTCACAGAACCATTAGATTGATCCATACTTGCTATACGTTCCTTTTTTCTTCGGAAGCCACGGCAACAATGCTTGAAGTCACGTGACTTGACAACCTGCTGTCTCGATCCGGTCTCGATCCGGTCACTTTAGCTTTGTTTCAGTACAGAAACACGACCTATCGATTTTCTCTGGTCCTTCGATTGCCATTCTCAAGAGTGGTGCTGGCGTTTTGATTGTCTAACAATCTTTGCCGAAGTCTGCAGGCTCCACCCATGATGAATGCTACATTACCATATCAGGCATGCATTTACGAACGTTACTCCATGTTCTAAGCGGAGGTTTGTTAAGCCACGGCTTGTATCGGACTAGCTCGTTTATTTTCTGCCCGCCCTCTTTTACACCCCTTTCTTTCGTTTTACCCGCCAGTCTCAATGTCGACAGGTGGCACTCCGTCTCGTCCAGGTACCCCTGAATCTGCTACGTTGGTCGTTCTCCAAGCCTACGATAATCCGAGAAACTCAAGGGATTCGTTACGAACAAACGGTCATGCCGAGCCTGCTGCAGAAGATACAAGTCCGCCTGACTCACCAACTCGATCAGATTTCCGGCTTTCCGCGACATCTTGTTCTTCAACCATCAACTTGGTTCCGCCGCATGCTAATGGCGGCCCCCGCCATCGCGGCGAGTTTACGGAGTCACCCTTCAGATGGAACTACCCCTCGCTACCTGATCTTCCGATGGATCAACAGGAAATTCCTTCACAAAGTGCTGCGAGCAGTGACAAGAAGCCCACTATGCGGTTGTGGGAGGGTTGGAAAGTCATATTATTTGGCTCTTGTAGGGATCACCCTTCCAGTGATCTTTGTCTGTGTCCATTGACCCATATATTTTGACATAGGGTTGAACGTCCTACTGCTACTCATACCGGTCTCGGTAAGTCTATCCAAGGATAGGGAAAGAATCAAGCTAATCAGGTATAGTGGATTCTGAGTTCCGTCATGGGAAGACATCACAAGCTAGTTTTCGTCTGTGAGCGATGATTTAGGCGTGAATTCAGATATGCCAACTAAAGCAGGGCTATAGTATCCGTTCTCTCGATGATCCCGCTTGTAAAGGTACCCTTTTTCTGCACAGTCCTTTGAGTCGTCTTATTCATCTGCAATAGCTCCATGATCTCTCCACAAGGGAGTTGGCCATTAGATTCGGTGGAACAAAAACCGGACTTCTTAATGCAAGCATGGTGCGTTGAAGATACAATAATTTGCTCGACGCTAACGTGATGTCTGTCGGGATCCAAGAGTAATATGTATGTAATTTAATTCATACGGTGCCACTGATTAACTACCTTCTCTCCAGCGTCGAGCTAGTCATTGCGGTTGGTATCTGGGTTTATTAAGGACATAAATCGAATTGTCGAATTGACTTACATTTACAGATAACGGCCCTGAAAAGATGTGAACTCCGTGTTGTCCAGTCTTCGTGTTGGTAACCTTTTTCTTTGCACCAACTCGTTACTCACTTTACAAAGGGCAGTGATCGGCTCGATGTTAAGTAAACTCCGTATGTTCCTTCACGCGTTTGCACAGGATCCTTCCCTGATCGCTCATCTGCTAGTGCTCATTCTTGGGATGTGCTTTTTCGCCGGTGGATTGCGATTCTCAGAACAAGGATTTGATCAGAGTAAGTTAAGCCGTCGAATTACTGATATCCTATTAAGCAATGCATTAGCTGCAACTCAGATGCATTCTTCGCTGCTGAGTATTAGTGTCGGTGCACTGCTCCTTCCAGCGGCATACCATTTTGCACTCAGTGGCGCCCAGGAGTCGAGTGCTGTGGAACAGCGGCAATCTATCCTGAAGATGAGTCATGGAGTGAGTAATTTACTTGGATTGAAAGTAATATCTTACTCAATTCTTCAAAAGGTATCCATAGTACTCCTTTTCAGTGAGTGGAATGTGCTGGTCGTGCCACGAATAGTTCTTAGCTCAATGCTTGATAGTCTATGTCTTTTATCTCCTATTTCAATTCTGGTCCCATTCGTATCTCTACAAGGACACGAAGCAAAGAAGCAACAGGTTGTCTGTCAAAATCCCTATCAACACTCGTGTTATCTCGGAAAGGCGCATATTCAGCGGAGAGATCTTGAAGCCATCCAAGTCCGAATCTGATTCTATGCGTTTGAGGCGCTCCTCGACAGGGACACTTCTCGGGACATTCGGCAAACAATTCAGCTTCATCTCGCCTTCGGAGACGACGCTGACGACTTCTTCATCGAACTTAGCTGTTAACGAGGAGAAAGTTACGGAGTCGCACCCCACCGTTCGGTTGGTAAAGCAAGGAGATTTGCAAGGTCATGAAGTCGACGTTCCATCCCGAAATGGACTTCCTTTTCCGAAGTCTCAGTGGCGATCCGAAGACGAAGTATCGACTATAGCTGAGGGACCTCCTCGTAGCTTGACTGAGCCCATGAACCCGGTTGCGCCACCTCTGGCTCGTCAAGGATCTACTCTTTCGACCAGATCGTTCAAGGAGCCTCAATTAAGTTTGACCATGACTTTACTTCTATTGATCGTAGTGACCGTTGTAAGTTATGCCTGGTTCGACGTAAGGATAACTAAAATGTGCACCAGTTAGTATCATTCAATGCCGAGGAACTTGTGGAAAGCATGGACGGGATAGACATGTCGATTAGCAAGCAATGGGTCGGCTTAATTTTGCTCCCAGCTGTTGGTTCCATCGCGGGTCAGTCGTGCCCATCAATTGCCACGCTCGTTAAACGTCCGTTTCAGAGTGTGTCACCGCAATCAACGTATCCGTGAAAGATCAGCTCGGACTGAGTGTCAGCGTTGCTGTCGGGTCTGCGATAGTACGTCACTCTGTGGCCGACAGATTCCTGGTTTGACGCTTAGATCTAAGCAAACCACATTATTCGTCATTCCGTAAGTTGATCCGTGCGTAGTTAGCTTCTGAGTTCACTGCGCGTTATGCGCAAAGGTTCATGGTGATCCTCGGATGGGGAATAAACAAACCGTTGGCATTGCTTTTCGATCCGTTCGAGTCCATCGTAAGTTGAATTTACAGGGGTGACTAGTCGCGTACTTATCACGTTGGTCAGGTGCTATATATTGCTGGCAAGTGGTTTTTTTTGTAACAGGAAAACCGGTCCCGAGGTTGTGTTTTAGTGCAGACAATGAGCCACGTCGTCGCAGACGCCAAGTCTAATTGGCTTGACGGCGCGATTCTAATATGTGAGCTCTCGTGCAGTGGTACTTGACAGCTGCTTATATCAGGAACAGCACTATACGTGATTATCGCAGTTTCGTTTTGGTACTATCCAGGTATTTCTGATCAAGTTGACATCGCGCCCCGGTGTTAACGAGCTCTTTTATTAGGTCAACCAAGCGAGATCGCTGCTTGTGTGGTTAATATTGCAACGGACATTTGAGACACGCTTTAATCACGACCTACCTTTAATGAACACTTTTGCACACGTATTTCGTTTCGTATATTGCAACGCCCCTTCTTTTCAAAGATCACTTTCCTTTACGACGTAGAAACTTAGACAAATGTCCTGTATCCTAAAGATTGTAAGGTTTATAGATAATATCGGTCCCCTAAATATGCGATTTGATCAGAAGTGAAACAAGGACCACAAGCACGGGTAAGCCGTACCGATGTGACCCATCCCGGGTTCCATGATCCAGACTTTCCTCCCATCTCCATAATGGTGTCCTTCGCCTTCGGAATGGTAATGTTCAAGCCAAGCTTCCCGCAACCCTTCGTCGACGGCCCCGCAAACTATCCTTACCTTTGGGAAAGCCTTGTGAAGCACCGATATGCCACCGTTCCGGGCCACCAGGAACGTCACAAAGATGATGTGATCCTGTTGGACGCCGTGGTCCAAGAGTGTGCGGATGGCCATAAATGCCGAGGCGCCTGTACCAATCTCAGGTCCCGTTAGTTTCGAGTCATCAAGGTGAAGACAAAGATGACTTACTTGGGCATCTAAGAGGAACACCCATGTATCGAACGCGAGATGTCGCTGGCGGATACACTTGGGAAGCATGACGTACAGGAGGAGTGGCTCTCCTGTCTGTGCGTCCGACTGTACCAGCAGACAACCGATAGCCACGCCACTCAATACGCGTTGAAGGCCCTTTTCCAGCGGGCCTCCCCTGAAGGCAGTCGTGAGTCAGGGTTTGCGAGAGAGCCGACGCGCGTACGATCTGATGATAGAAACGCCACAAATGTGCTAGCGCATCGGATGAGCGTCTGCACACAAGGTGGTCACATAAATATACCTTGACGTCGAGTTCCTTTCCACGAGTTTCTGTTTCTGTTGGTGTCGTGACGACCTTGTCTCTATGTGGAAGTAGTTCCATTGCTTTCTCGACTAGAAAAGTTGCGAGCCTGTCTACGAAAAAGATGAAGTCCTGTCTGGATGTCGTCTGATCTCGTAAAGCGGTATAAATGCCCTGGAAAAGGCTCAATGAAGCTGGAGCGGATACACAATCTAACGTCTCTGACTGACCTTTAGCTGGGGCGTCTGGGGCAAGACGATTACATTCAAGTTCTCGTGATCATCGTTAGGTTTAAGACACTTGGCAACACTCGTGCAAGCCATGTTCTTCCGGAAATGCCGCGCTCGTTCGTTCATCTGTCGCCTGACATGGGTAGAGATAAGATCGATCGCAACAGAGTTGTTTGACCCAGGGACAACCTAGAGCGACAGAATTCAGAATTGGGCTGCGTAAGAAATTGAGGTAACTTACGATATCCGCATATCGAGATGTTGGGAGAACGAAGTTATCATACGCAGGTTTCACATAACGGAGATATCTGCAATCATGGTAAATATCTCGTCGAGCAGGCTACAATATACATACTGTTCAAGTATACCCTCAACATTCCGACCACGTTCTTTGACATCTCGTCGAATGCGTCGTGCAAGCATCAGATCCGGGTCACATTGAACGAACACCTAGACGAAGTCAAGGAGTAACTCGATTACCAACGCATAAATGCCACCTTAAGGTCATACAGAGCACGTAAGCTCGGATCGTGCAAAGCCATGATACCCTCAGCTAAAGCAATAGACAGTGAGATGCGCATGAAACATCGAACTAGGCGTGGCATACCAATTATCACAGCAGCGCCATATAGGTATTTCGTTTCATCTAGTCTTTGGTGTTCCGAGAATGAGTATACTGGTATATTGCTTTGTCTACACGCTTTTAGGTCTGCAAGACACTACAAGAAATGATCAACCATGTGTATCCCTTCAACACAGTTCTCCGAAAACACGTACCGCTGCAAACATGGGCATGTCGAGAGCATCGGGATGGTCAAAGTCGAATCGATTTGCGTGAGCAAGTGCAATTTCTTCCTCGGTATGATATTTGTAGAAGCTATCCTGTTGGAAGACGCACGCGCGATTAAACAACGGCCATCAGATGGAAGTTGCTTACTTGTGACAGAATGACGATCGTTGGCACGGATCCAAGCGACTTGACTATTTGCCTCGCTACGTGAGTCTGGCCAGAGGAAGTTACGTATACTACCACGACCACTTATAATCTCGGCGGTATTTACCTTCCCACTTGCTGAACCTCCTGCAGTGAAACCGCATGGCCTTCAGTGAAATGACCACGGTGGATCCGAGTCCGGTACCTACCTGCTATCCCAATAACGAACGCGTCGCACACAGGGAGACCATCTTCGCCATACCTTGAGAGAACTGGTCAGAGACAAGGTTGAGAGGTTGGCAAACTCGGGAATGTCACCAAGGTGGTCTTCCGTGCGATTTCAGCAAGATGTTCTTCTTTGCCTGGAACGACTCGGTCAAGTGACCGTGCTCCTCGGTGTCGTGCAATTCTGGGAGCTCTTCCCCAAGCATCGTGTCAAGTTTAACGATAGGAAGAACTGCCCAAAGCAAGGCGGACTCAGGCTGTTACGGGTGGGTGGCTAGTAGTATTTGTAGTCGTCGGCTACACCATGCCGCTAATGCGCCTGAGCATAATTAATGGGAAGCTGCCACTAGGCCCCGCTGGTTTGGAAATACGTTTTATCCGGATTGAACCAGGGGCCAGGGCT
Organism: Afroboletus lepidellus; assembly: GCA_038094355.1. Classification (NCBI taxonomy): domain Eukaryota; kingdom Fungi; phylum Basidiomycota; class Agaricomycetes; order Boletales; family Boletaceae; genus Afroboletus; species Afroboletus lepidellus. The sequence continues at coordinate 2,995 of JBBPUA010000034.1, read as the reverse complement.
CAGCTGGACTTCTTGAAATGTAATGTAAATTACATAAAACCTACATGCGAGTCAGCGAGACCTCTCCCTCTCTGGTTCTCTACTATGTACATTCTTTCTCAGGCGAGTCTAGCAAGAAATCAACAATCTTGTTTCGCTGAGTTGCCTCGTCTTGGGGTTTTTGGATCCAAAGTTCATCGTCCTCTGATCCTATGACCCGTTGGTGCTGTGCATAGCTGGTGGTGGCCCAGACCGGTAATGGCGCAGACCGTGGTGATTGGTCGCCTTGAATAGCCTTCGATGAGGCAGGCTTGAAGGTTCGGCTAGCTCTGCTGGTGAGCGTCGTCCGGCAGGAATAGCATAGATAAGTCGAAATTGAAGGGTATCGATCGGAGGCAGTCAAAATATCGGTCCTGTTCGACGGCGCTGGCGTTGCCAGATGGATGAGGTCTGAACTGAGCTTTGTGGCGGAGAACGACCTTATCGAGATCCGGCTTTTCCAATCGTCTAGACCCTCCTGGATAGGTCTGTGTACCTTCAGTCGTCTAATCATTTCATCAAAAACGGAGCTCACCGCTGACAAAGTATGCATAAGCCTAGGGATGCACTTTTGGGTTCCACTTTGGTACAGGTACGAGCAATCGTAGAAACAGTCGATGGATAATTCCTTTCTAAGCTAATAATAAAATCTGCAGGGACGCTGGTCAGGAAAGCTGTGGGTTGCAACGATCGCTTGATACCTTTTGTCAAACGATGGATGCCAGCGACAGCACGTGTTTGCCTGTCTCTACCGATGATACGGATTGAATTCCACCATGCAAACATTGAGCATTCCTTCATAGTCACATCCTTGAGTGGCCGGACTACGCGTATGACACCTGTGTTCTTGTTTGTCGTCGGTATACCAGGGTGCCATTCTTCTTGAAACTCTTCGAGTATTGAGTGACCTCCTCCCTGTGAGATGCAAGAGATCAGGGAGATGGAGACTGTGGTCAGTGACGTTCCGAGCAATAAATGCGATGCCCCACGAGACCGGGCCGTATACAATAGCAAGAGGCGAACAAGGACTCGGATGGCATTCGAGACGGCTGTCTGCGTGGGCAATGACTCGAGGTATGTGCGAAGTGCATCAGTGGGAGAGAGGCCATATAATGGAGCCTGGCGTAACGCTGTTGGTAGTCATCACCATAGACTCCAGAGCAAACGCGTCTTTGTAATTGCCTTCTGTATATAGCCCATCCTTGCCTAGTTCAATCGCAAGTCGTGACCGATCCCCTTCTGTCGTTGTAATTGCACGCCACCATTCATCATCGAAAGCATATTCAAGGCGAAGGGGGATGAAATCGAACTTCGGATAGGACGCAAGGGCGTTCATGATGTCTTCTGTTCTGTCGCGTGTCTGCGCTTTATTTATAGCGATCGCAACACAAGAATGGTAGGCTTTCGCACCTCAGGAAACGCGTTACATACTTCCACATAGCATACCGCACACGATGTCCACACGTTCGCACTCCGCGGGTGGTTCGTACCTCCTCGAGGCTCGGCATTCACAGGGGACTGATGGGCGAAATACGTTTTATGAACCATGTCGAGGAGAATGGAAGAACCGAGACCACCAGAAAACCCAAGGACCAGTGATCCTGCGGCTTTGAGCTTTGGTCGTTTGGATGTCCCGGCATTCGCGTTTATGGAGGGCTCCAAGGACCTTCGGAACTTCAATGTCACGAGAGGAGCGAAGCACTCCCTGAAATCAGTGCGGAACAATCAACTATGGAAAAGAAGGAAAAGCTAAGATATGGCTTACTTGCAATACACTGCGTGCCGTATCACGATATTTCCTGGCTTAACTTTGCATTTTATGCAATCTTTCCCTTTGTTGAATCTAAGGCGCCCTGGAAAGAGTGCTCGATGAAGGTTAATAAGGGGTTAGTTGGCTGCTTACGGGGCATGAGTTCATCCTGGTCAGTGGATGCATTTCCACACGACATGATGACGGTCTTGGCTCAACGAAGCTAAACTCGTTTATCATTACTATTTTTGGCAGTTTACCAAGGTCTCACCTCCGACGGTTAAACCTGTACTAGCACAGTGACGAGTCTCTTTTCCTACGGGAAGATTGTCGTTGGTAGTGTTGCGTCCACTTTAAAGGTGGCTAGAGCCAGCGCTTCAGCAATCGTCGATATCTTCGATATTTGACTTGTAAGTCCTCCTTCCCTCTTACGGGAACAAGAATGCATGAATCCAGCGGGAGTAGGTGTGGCATGAGGCATGCTATCTCTTTGCACAGCGAAGTGGACCCTGCTTCGGGACTTGTTCAAAAATTTTGGAGAAAACAACACGTTTAAGTTAAGTGACCACTCGGTGTTAGCTCACGCTAGCTGCGCATCTAGCCGGTATTTCGTACGTTTCTAACAAGTACTATGGCACAATTTATGATTAGTTTTTGCAGCCTGGCCTACTTATGTTTCACCCGCTGGCGGCTGGACGCGGCTGACGGTTGCATCGCAATCACTGGCGGCTGAAATCCAACATCCTTGGACTACAAAGACGGCTCCCTTCCTCGCTTGGAATCTGTTATAGAGTATCGTCCACGACCTTCATCGACAAGCCACTTCAGCGTCACCATGACTCTCAAGCCCGCCAATTCCTTCAAGTCACAGACCCTTGAGAAGAGCAAGACCGATCGAGATGTGCGTATTTGCGCGTCTTTCCCTTCTGCAGACGTTAACCTAGTCGGAAAACAAGGTTTTCAGGTTCGGTGCTACTGCCCCCATCGTCGTGGATACCGACTTATTTAGGCCGAAGTCGCTGGTGGACGCGGTAGGCAGAACATTTCCCGCGGATTATCAGAACTTGAGACTTGTCCTTCAGAGCGTAGTTCGATTCCCGTCGCTCTCCGATGTAGGCACGGATGCCCCAGTGGGAAAGCCAAAGCAGGTTCTATCCAAGGACGACGTCAAATCGACGAAGAACGAGTTATTCAGACCTACTCCTTGCGTCTCTATGGCTATGAAGT